>CM023456.1:63821836-64081836 GCA_013339765.2 Haemaphysalis longicornis
GTCTTTGGTTTTACTTGTTGTTTAACCTTTATTTAGCTGTCATTATTATACTATTCGTCCAAAGTCTGCCTTTGTGTACGGCGGTGGCCCCCACATCCGGCCTTTACAGAGCCGAACGAGCCGCCGGGCGATATCCGCGGGGTGATCAGACGCCGCTTGCCGACGACGGCTCAAAGCCTCCAACTCCCGTGCAACGCTCAGAAAAGACGCCCCGACCTCTCTCTCATACATGGCCAAGCTCGCATGCACGGGGCGAAGAGGTGGTCAGGCGTGAATGAGCTGCGGAGAGCGCATGCGCCAAGCCGGAAGTGGCGGTAGCTCGGTTAACCTTAGCTCGGTTAGCGCGGCCGTCGGCAGACATCAGCTCAGCGAGTCACGTGATGCATTGTCAAGGAGACGGCTCCGCTGGGGTCAAATGAGGATCACATTTGCCGCGACGGTGAAACCGCTCAACGAGATTAGTAGAACCTTTCTTTAAAAGAGTTACTTGGTAGGTCACATTTAAGGGTGTTGGACTGCTCCTAGACTGCCCCCACAAGGCCTCTTTCTCCGGAAAGTGAAGCCTCTTAACAGGAAACAAAAGCCATAAAGGTGACAAGAAATTGGGGCTGTCCTGTGTTGTGGAGAGGATATTTATCAGACTAGGTAAGTGTTGAAGCCAAATGAAGTGTAATAAACTATAGGCGGAGGCGCACTGTAGTATCCAGGGTTTAGGTTTCGATGTCAATGGTTCTACCACCAGGTGCTAACCCCAGGGTATATATGGGCCGTCAATCTGAATAAAACTATTTGGCTTGACTCTTCAACTCGAGTGCACGTCTGTTCCCTTCGCCCTCTGGGGCCGTCGCCGACGCGACACTAGAATGGCGCAGTCGCCTCCAGAACCTTCCCAAAAGAAAGCGCTCCTCATCACTTCAATAATGTGTAAGCCATCCAACAGGCCAACAGTTTTCTTTTCACGTAGTGAGTGTCGAAACGTTCAGCCGAGAGCGATAGAGGGTTAGTCCTACGCGGACGACCGCACCGGCGATAAGACGGCGGCCAGCATCGCAGTCACAAAATTGTCGTGCATCGAGCCAATTGCAACGAATCCATTCAGCAAAACGTCGGGATGAAGTCGGACTGCAGAATATCGACAAGTTGCAACATGTATTTTCAGCGAGCAAGCAAACGTCCCGCCACGCCGTTCAGTAGTTTGTGAGCGCTCCTTTTTGACTAGACACAACATGGCTGACATAGCGGCGAACTGGGAGGCCGGCCATTCCATGGAGCGAGTAGCCTCGGTTGTTGGAAACGTATCGCAGCAGGATGCGAACATTTCTCACTGCAACAAAAAGCGATGTTCTCAAGACGTTTTTAGGAGCAGAAACAAATAGAATTGCTATCATGATCGAGTCAACCCAACCGGTGGACGGACATGCCGCCAACGAATATGACTACCGCGTCCAAGGCCTCGCCGCTCGCATCGAAGTTCCGGCATCGCAACGGACCAACCATATCCAATTTCGAAGCTTACGGCAAAAAGAGACCGAATCGGCAATTCAGTTTGAGCGCGTGTTCAATATTTTGGTCAACAATGCAACCTTGGCTCCGAAGAAGCATCTTCACTCGTCGATAAAGTCATCGTGGGACTTACGTCAGAACGCGCCAGAAAATGCCTGCTCGCAGAAGGCCCGGCACTGACGTTTGACAAAGCCATCCGAATTTTCCAAGACATATCCAGGATGTACTTCAACATTATTGTGCAGCGAAACAAGAAATAGTTCAATCGATCAACGGGTCTCAAGGAAGTCGACTGGCTCGTTTTCCACGACGCGAATTTCGATCCACTACCTTCAGAACCAGCCACCGAAGTTCACCGCCGGCAACATGTAGCCGTTGTGACAAGACATGGCATCCTCTTCAGCAGTGCCCAGCCCTCGGAAAAACGTGCTTCAGGTGTGGTAAACGAAGCCACTTCAGGAATGCCTGCCGTATGCCGCGTCCTGCAGCCACGCATCCGTCGTCACCCCGTGTGAAACGACACCCCCGGCCCTCCGTGCGAAACATCGAGACCCCTACCGACGACGACGAGGAAATAGTGGTCAACCAGCTGGGCTAACACGCAAATTCACCACGACAACAATTCTACGCAGATGTCAAGGTGAATGGCACTTTACTTTTTCTTCTGGTAGACACAGGATCAACTATTTCAATTTTATCCGAAGAAATTTTTCAACGTCACTTTTCTACGCAGATAAGACTTGATGCTCCTCCACGAATGCTTAAAGATTACTCGCGTGGTATCAAAGCTGTGTCGGGATGTTTCATAGTGACTGTTCAGTTTAAAAATATTCAGGAACCCCTCTTATTTTATGGGGTGCGAAAAGGTAAATCTGTACTGGGCATAGATGCCATTTATGCTCTCCGTCTGATACACGTAGAAGACCAGCCCCGATGCTGTCAAATATATACAGCAACTCTGAACCGCAATGAAATGGAGCATGGCTACACCACTCTTGCAGAACGTGGCAAAATACTAGTAAGGGATATTGAAGACAACAGGCTGCTCGCGGAATGGAGATAGGCGCAGGTCCTAAAACTAGCATCTGAGGTGAATCGCTTCGCAGACACTTTGAAAATACCTTGTCCTCATTTGACGAAGTCCGGCCGAAAGAGTTGCACTTGACGCGTGAGGTCGGTCATTGAAGCTGAAGATGGAGTCATAAATAACAAAAGAAATGGCCGCGAATCTACTCCTTCCGTTGCAAATGTCAACAAAAGACTATAGTCGACTGGCGTCCTTTGCCAAAGTAAATGCCACCTTTCTCTTTCGCGCTCACATCACATGCTGTTCCTCTCCCGTCTCGTTCCTCCCAAAGATAACACGCTAGAGGTTTGCTCAAGTCAATTTAAATTCACCGCGTTCCACTGCTCCAAGTCGGGTGTCTCGCTGCGAGGCAGAGCCGCAATATCGGCGACGACACACGTGAATCGAGGCACTCTACTGCAATACTTACAGGAACCACGATGCCCTACTCCACAATAAGCGTTGGTAGCTAACCAGCGGAACGTGGATGCACTTATCTAGTGGAACCTTTCGTTACTGTGGTCGTTTTTTGACCCTTTTTTCTTGTGGAAATGGTAGCCCACTAGTAGCTATGGCCGACGGTATCGCGGGCAACAGTTGATCGTTAGACGACGGTTATCAAAGTTATAAGCAGCAGAACCTTGGGGTGTATATTGTTTGTATATTTCATTTCGCTATTGCAAAAAATGCATCCGTCCCTAAGGACTAAAGTTCCATGATTTAAGTTTTTAATAAAGTAACAGCAAATATCAATATAAAAAAAAACGGAGTGATGTATTGATTTTCTGGTGCCTTATATTTGAGAGGATGTTTGAATGGAGTCAATGGCTTGTGAATAAAAGAACCGGAGTGCAGAAAGACATTTCCGTTTAAGGTAATTCTGTAAAGGGACATATTTTCACATTGTATTAGTGGCAATTTCAGCAATATACTTCTCACTGCACACTGTTGGCAGATGAGAACACCCGGGACTGGGCAGACTAAGTTTAGATTTGGCTGTGGGTAGATAAGACTATTGCGCAGCTACTGTTTCACTTTGCCCGGGTGGCTGAATCGAGTCACAGACAGGCAGACAACAACCAAAAAGACAGACCAAAAATTTGTTAAAGTAGCCCAAGAAAGACTATTGTCTTTAAAATGACGTCTGAGGCCAGAGATTCTCACGAGGAAGACGAGACCGAGTACCCAGAGGAGCGACACACCAAAGATATCGCAAAGAACCCCTCTCAGGTCATCCGCCATCCGATCAAACTCCTCGGTTGAAGGAAGGGGACGAAGAAGATTACAAGACCAAAGGAGACGTCTAGAAGGTCGACGAAGCGGAGGACGAAGCGGGCAATCCCAACATCGAAGACGTTGGATGAGCCCGCCGAAGAAGGCAAGGAAAACAAGAAAAAGGAAAAGGCGTAAAGGGTGCGTGTGTATGCAGTGTGTGTGCGATGAAAGTGAAGTTCACTAGGTTTTACTCGGAAAGGGTGCGTGTTTGTGGTTGTCGTGACTGTGCGGGGAAGTGCTCCATCCAGTGAAGTACAGTGCAAGTGAAGTAGGGAAGTGAGAAAAACAATTGGAGGCGTATCTGCTCCTTTCGTTGGAAATGTCTACAAAAGACGATAGTCTTTCGTCGCCATTTTCCAAATAAATGCCTCCCTTCGCTTTCGCGCTCACCTCTCATGTTGTTCCTCTAGCGTCGCTTTCCTCCCAAGGTAAACACGCCGGAGGTTTGCTCAAGTCAATTTAAATTCGCCGCGTTTTACTTCTCCAGGCCGAGTTCCTCGATGCCAGCGCTGCCGTACGGCGGAGACGCACGTCAATGGAGGCACTCTACATCAACATTTATAGAATCATGTTGCCCTTCTCCACGTGCGCTCCAAGCATAACGTGAAACCTATCAGTGGAACCTTTCGTAACTGTTGCCGCTTGCTTTTTTTAATGCCGCCAGAAGCTTTAGTGGCACAGCAGGCGACAGAGTGATTTTTGTTTTATCCAGCAAACATGGTATTTTATTTGCTATTCCAAAATCAAGCATCCCTAAAGGAACTCTGCAAATATCCCTTATGTATTGATGTTATGCTTCATATTGCGTAATGTTTTGTTCTTGTAGACGTTTTGATTTGTCTGTTGGTATAAAAGTCTATTGCACAGCATTAGTTTTACTTTGGCTGGCTGGATGAATCGAGTCACAGACAGACATAGAGACAGACAGACCAAAATTTTGCCGTTCAAGTAGCTCAAGAAACATTATCGTCTTTCAAATTGTTTCAAGCGGAAAGTATGTCGAAGGCAGGGTTTTGGTTCCGATGTCGGTGGTTCTACCACCAGGGGTTAACCCCAGGGTATATATGTGACGTCAGTCTGAATAAAACTCCTTAGCTTGACTGTTCAACCCGAGTGCACGTCCGTTCTCGTCGCCCTTCGGGGCCGTCACCGACGCGACACTGCACACACAAAATAATTGGTTTCAGATTTACGTCAAGAATTGCGAGATTATCAACCGTATACCCGTGAGGTAGAATGTAGCGACAGAAGCTAATCTCCCATGGCACAAATGATGATGATGATGACTCGCATAAAATAGCACATACATCCCAGAGAGACGTCAAGCTATTTAAAGAAGAAGACGGCAAGTCGTGTGGATTCCAGCCTTGGTCTAGTCTGTTACGGTCCCTGAAAATGGATTCGGGTAAGTTTTTGGCTAAGCTTTGCAATGCGTAAACGAAACGAATAACTTGCGTATGTTTTAGAAAGTGCCAAACCGGTTCTGCACAAGGCGTCCTCATAGCTGAATTCATGATTACAACCACCTGGAAGCTGTAGATCTGTTATGTAAAGATTAAAACGTTTCACTGAAAGCCGGAGCGCTTCGTGTCGTGCACAGTAGCAGAACCACTAACACAAGCGCTAAATTTTTCTAAATCATAATTTGGTTACTAAATAAAACAGGGGATAGTCATTTGCCAAGGTTATTAGGAAAATGAAATTTCAACAGTTACAGATACCTCTTTACACTTGCCCATTTTTCTCATACAAGCCTATCTCTGGGTATTGGCTGATGATAGTTAAATCCAGCTTAAGCAAGCTTGTCACTCTGGAAAGCGAGCTAAAAATAACCCAACTTCAAAATCCTGTCGGATTTATCGACGAGCCCTCTAACAAATATTCATGATAAAAATGCACGCACAACCAGTTCTTTGAAAAGAAATACCTTGCTAGTGATGAGTAGCAGGTTGACATGAGTGCAATATATGCGCAACTTTAAGCCACCGGGCTCATGGAATGATCTCTCGGTTGCTCTCGCATCCTATGCCTGAAATTTTCGGCAATGTAATAATTCAATTTTTTGCCCGCATGACTGAACTTGCATACGGCTCTTGCCGTATGCAAGTTCAATCATGGTCCCGAAAGAAAAAAATAATGATGTTTGATTATGTTGAAGATGTCTAATCCTATTCTAAAATCTTTCCGGGCGAACTGTCGGCGGCGTGAAACAAAACTGAACCCAACGCTCCATCGACACATACGCGATGTGCGCGGTGTGCACCGTAGTACTGTGCTCGATTCTCGGCATCCAGAGTTCTGAATCCGCTACAGTACGGCATGCGATTACTTCTCAGAGACAGCTGGCATACTCAGTACGCTTTCTAACGACTGCATTTATGCGTTCTTAAGTGCAGATCCCTTTATGGGCTCGCCCTATCGTCGTAGCTCGCTAATGATCGATGTCAAACCGACTGCCGGAATCAGGCGGCGCTTCGAGATAACGGACCCAAGTACAGCTTGGTCTACCATCGTCAGGGAGTCACGCTAAGGCTTCGAAAACCACACGGTTTAAATAGTCGTAACCGTTCGAATCTGTTGAACCGCTGGCGCTTGTCATACATCTCCCCGTTGTTTAGCTCAAACAAAACTGCAGGTACATTTCAGGCAAAATCTGTGTATATAACCGGCAGCCCCCGCGTTCATTTAGTTAAGAACGCTCGTTGGGTTCCGTTTTTACGATAGTAAGCGAAAAAAAAAAGCGGGCCCTGCGCAAGAAAGAAATGGTGCGTTCGAAATGACGCAGAAGGCTCCGCAAGAAAAAAATTACGCGTTCGAAATGACGCAAAACAGCTCCAGCATGCGAAATTAAAGCAAGCACAAAAAGAACAGGACTCCCGCTGGCGCGGTTTCAGGCATGGGGCGCGCGAGCACTGCGGAGGAGGGAAATTTGGATAGCTTATTCATCAAGAAAGGAGTGAGACAGGACGGCGAAGAGCGTGATGACTAGTAGCAGTGAGCTGGCTGCCACCACCCATTATCGCCAATCACTGCTCTTCACTTCCGACAGCTTTCACATTGACAGGAACGGCTTTGATTTCATCAACACTTCTCGACTGTATTGGTCCGGTAAAATAACTTAAGAAGTGTAGTGCGGAGTTTGATCAGTTTATAAAGTACACTAGGATGGCACCAAGGTGCCGCGGAGTGTATTATACGCCTTAGTGGCCGGTGTAGCCTGGTCAAGCGGCGACAGAGGTGGTTGTGCTCTGGGAAAGCAGCCCTATGAACAACCGTAGGCAGAAGAGTGGAATTTATTCACCTTGTTTTGCCCCTATTTTCTGGTATGACAGCTTGGGTCAACAACTATGACGGATAGGCCACACACATGTGACACACTCCCACCTGATTTTTGGATCTTCAATACCACTGGGTAGCAGGTGCGGAGAACACTTACCTGTAGCTCACATTGCAATTACATGTAAGGCACTTGGCACAACACGACGCAAACACTTTCCGGATCTTTACAGACAACATATTACACTACCCCACACTCCTTTTAGCTGAAACACCCCATGATTTCTCCGTTTCTTTTCCGGGCGTTTTTTTTCGCAAACGTTCTTACCGATGTCAAATTTTTACACCTTATTTCTTATGGCGCATATTGCCAATCTCGCCATCAGCCATCATTGCATTTGAAATAATTTAACTTGTATACTTGTTGGCAGATTTTAGCGTGCACATTTACACCACTGTCATTAAATACTTCAGCCGCTCTTTGCCATAGTGGGCCTTGCGCCAAAAAATAAATTATCACCATCGTTGGGCTAAGGACTGATCTGATAGCGTGTGGCTAGCTGAGTCAATTTATCCTTAGCAGGATTGTGCCGGACTGAGATACCATACACATGATCGAAAGAAGATATGTGCGAAAGCCGTACACCGATGAATTACTTACGAATTTCGGCCGGCCATTTTGGCAGTTCCTCTAATAACGGCAGAAATCACCGCTAATTGAGCCGGCAGTTTGAAATATGCCTATTGATTTCAAATTCGAAAAAGGTGCAACAAAACTTTTCGTGACGAACTACTCGTCATGTGCATAAACACTTTCTCATCTTATATATAAACCATGGCCTGGTGAACAGCAGCGTGATTCTTTATTTTGCGCCTTCTTTTTTATTTTGTTGGTTGGGGAAGGGGGTTGCAATTGCAATAAAGCATTTTTGCATGCGGTGAAGAGTATGAACACTGACTACATGTAAGCAACGCCTTTCAAAATACTCACATAGCGTGGCTCGTCCGCGTCTAGAATGCTTGAAGCTAAAGACACCTCAGGAGTACCCAGGGAGACTTCACGTCATAACCGAGAGCATTGGCGTTCTTTTCATTTTAAGTACACGTTGTGGTGGTTTTTACAAAAATATTCTCTAAAACGGGAGTAAAAACACCCTAGAAAATGGGCGAGACAGAAGCACAACAACGACAATACACGTGAAGAAAGGGAGAGTGCCCCGCGCTATTATTTCTAGGTGTACCAGTTTCTGTGTTCGGGTAGGTTACACTGCAGAGATTCGTTACGCTCTCCCGATCAATGTTTCATTGGAGAAACAGAAAAACTGCCCCGAACTTCCACTGATCGCATGAGCGTCTATGCTGACCTAGCAACGGTTATGTGCCCATTTCGTTTCTCTTAGTGACTAGTCACACGTTAGGGGGTAGTTTCGGTAGCTATGGTCTATGTCGCATTTGTCTGTATTGTACTTCCTTATACGCCCTCATTTGTTTTGTTCGAAAATGTATCCACTTAGGTGGAACCTCGTGGGAATAAAGTCATACTAATTATGTGATACCGATTTTTCACAGCCAAGCTTTATCCTTCTAGTTGGCCACAACTTTATCCGACCGCTGTTACCTTAAAACGTGTAACTGCCAACGCTTCTTCAAGCTTTTCCTGACATCACGACCCGCGTTACGTCCTGAGGTATAACTACATCAACGGGTACCTTAAGCTTGACGCACAAGCTTAGGTGACTATGCTTGGCACGTCATTAGGCCTAATGTTACGGCAATGCACTCTTAAGCCCAACAACGGCTTGCAACATCCCGCATAGTTGTGCTGACCAGTCCTTATCCCAAAAAATGTTGGTTCTGCGTGATTACCACGGCTGAAACAGTGTTAGCTACTCACTGAGCAGCACACATCAGCAGTGATGTACGGGCCAGCACTTAGCTTCGGGTTTCTTACATTTCGCGCGGAACTCAAAATTCACAGAATGTACACTCTTACAATGATACGCATACCCGCTGAGAAGTATATGCCAACGCTTTCCTCGGAGTGCCTTGTTTTGTGTGAGTCCCAAGACTCACACAGTAGAGACTAACGTACCACTTCAAACCAGACATTGAGAACTCTGCGCAAAGGCAGTTTTAATACGTCAGGCAAGAATGCACACCAATGGCTACCCTCGGCGACTTAAGGACATTGCAGAACCCGACAGGAAAGACTGGTTCTTGGCCTTACAGTACGGGACAATTTCGGACTGGTGGGCTGCCACGGTCATTGCAAAAGCTTTTTGCATCGGTCTTGCAGGCTGATGCCACTTCAGGGGTTGTTCTCTGCTATTTTAATCTTTGTATGGCAAAACCCGACACCAAAACTGGTTATTAACATCCATAATGGACAACTTCAGACTGATATCATAAAACGACCGCAAGAAAACAATAGGGTACAGTTATGTCGGGGTTGGCTCCGCCATGAATGAAACCAAAGTAGCCGAAGAACCCGTCACGGTGTACCAAAGCATGTCGCGCTCTCATTAGTAGTTCAGTGAGCCCTAACTGCTTTAGTAGAGATTCAATTTCTGATGGCCGGGTGGCGCCTAACGTTTTTTTTTTATAGAAAAGGGACAAACCAGCGCGCAGCTGTAGTGCCTTCACACAATTGATACATTAGCTCGCATCCCCTAAGAGCTCTCAGAGGCTTTTTTTTAATATTCCGTGATTTTCGCTGCTTTCTCGGCTGAATCCTGTTGTGCTCGTGGTCGTAACATATACTCTGCAATGCCCTAATACTCTAGTGCAAAGGCTTAGCCCCACACAAAAAGTAACTGCCAAAGGAACAGTGCACATGGCGCATTGGTGTAACAAAGCAAGTCAGTATTTCGGTTTGTTGTTACCTCTGCTGCATATGTTACAATTACGGGGGGCAGATTCGTTTTTAAAGCAAAGCTTTAGTGTCCTCACTGATTCCGTTGTACGCCAATACGCCTTGCAGGAAAGCCTACTTTCTCTGACGACGGTATAGATTTGATAGACGGTTATCTATTTTGTCAATATCATGAGGAGGCAAAAATTTCGGATACTTGGAAATCCGGGCACTGAAAAAATGATAGTTAGGCAAAATAGGAATTCATTCGCTGCGTTTTGAGGTAACTTGAATAATAGGCCGGCACCATTAAGGCTAGTCTTGATGAACTGCATTCTGCCTCGCCCGAGACTATATATTAGTGTTTTATTCTTTTCCAGAAACAACATTGTCTTATCGGACATCCACCGACGATTTGCCCGAGGAGACCAAGGAATATTTTTCCGCCTACAATAACACGCGTGGGTAATGTTAGTTATCATGTCAAAGAGGCACGATCCTTCACAGATGAAGGATTGCAGAAGTCAAGTGTGCGTGCTTTTTTTGTTAAACTGAGCTTATTTTATTGGTAAAAACAGCAATGTATCTCAATGTAGGGTAGATTACTTCCACCAGTGCTTAGCCAGTCAACTAATTGCAAGGCCATCTTCTCGCTCTTTACGTGTCGACCACGTCTACAACGTCGCGAACGTTTTTTGCCACACACATTCATTTTTGTAGTGATGCTACAGTACGCGACTCGGGAAGTCTTCGCGGGGTGACCAGCCTTGACCTTGAGAGCTAGAGGTCAAACCACACTCGCTTCCGCAAGCGCCCGGATTTGAGCAGCGCCGGATGGCGGGGAGAGATAGGCGAGGAGGGAACAGAGAAGCGAGCGGGATCTGTGCCGCCACCTGGCGGAGGAAGGCGAGGGCCGCCACCGGCGCAGCGAAAGAAGGCGACGTGCGCGCAGAGCCGTGTGCAATATCCTCCCTGTTCTGGGGGTGCCATGGAGTAGGACGAACATCCAGCTGTGGTCGCTCGTACAACGGCAACGCTTAAAACAATGCCATGAGGCCAAAAGGAGGAAAGACGCTACTGTTGCGTCCAGCTTCGCTACCTTCGAGTCTTTCGCGTTAGTGTGAGCGTCCTTCATTTTTTTTTATTTGTTCTTGCCTCTAACCTCGACTGAATGCAACCACCATCCCGGTGATATGGCATCAATGGCCGATTCAGATCTTTTTCGCCGATCGTTGTCCGCCTTTTTCGAGTGTAATGATTCCACATCAATTTCTTTCTGTTGGTGTTGTTGTGCTTGTTTGTTGCTTATTTTCATTTCTCTTGAATAACTTTGAGCGCACGTTTGGCACATTTCATGTGCACTACTGTGTAAAGTTTGTGTAGTTTGCTAGGTTGCAAGCAAATGCTTTCCGCTTCTTGTTTTGAATGCGAATATGTCTACAGGTCCGTCCAGACGAACTACTAGCGTATTTTCTTATGTACTTTTGTTGTCTGTACTACCAGCATATGTAGTATATGTTACATGCTTGCCGCTTTGTTACTTGGCACTTGTATTTTTTCCCCCAAACCCACTCCCCTCTTCAATGATTTTGCGATTGAGGATACCTTCAAATAAATAAACTTAGTTACAATTGTGGGGCTTTTACGTGCCGTGAGAACCTAATAATGCTCGATCATCAAAAGCGAACTAGTAGCCTCAGATATTGCCCATATAGCCACTGGTATTTATTATACATTTACAGAAATATTCAAATAGCCGTCAAGTATTAGGATAAACAACATTTCATTTTTTCAGTTATCTTGCCGACACTGTTATCTTGAAATACACATCAGCCTTCATTATATAGCCCACGGTCATCTCTTCTGCTGCATCAAAATTTATCTCGAGTCATTTCGCTAAAACAACCAGCATAGAGAAAACCGTAAAGTTTAACGCAGTCGTGCCAGTCGCAAAATACTTCTTGGGCCACCTAGGACAATGCCGGTAATCTGAGCTGCTGTATAACGTTTTGTTAGAACACACTGCTCCTGAAAACAGACGTAAGCGCAGATATCAACACCTCATACAAAACAAAGCTGCATTAAAAAGTGTCATGCCTTCCTTGCCTCAGGCGATAGCAAATGATGGCTGTCCACATTTCAGGAATTAGAATGGACTGGACAAGAATTCAAACTCATTGTTCTGTCTTCACCTGAATATAAAATTATCTTGCCTTCCACAGCATCGCCGTAAGTACATCTTACAAAGGCTTCGCTTTGTAAATAACCATTCAATTGCCGAAACCTCTCAATGTTGTTTACGGGCAGAAAATATTATTTACCTTTATAGCGGTTACCAAGAAATCCTGACCACTCAGGACAAGCTGAGGTGAGCGATGCTAGTGGGAGCTTCATGTGACCTTCCACTCAAGTTTGCTGTAACTAAACCCAATTGGATGATACGATGACATACTAAAAACTTATTACTTATTTTTAGACGTCAGATTGATTGATTGATTGATTGATTGATTGATTGATTGATTGATTGATTGATTGATTTGATTGATTGATTGATTGATTGATTGATTGATTGATGGATGATGGATGATTGATTGATGGATGATTGATGGATGATGATGATTGATTGATTGATTGATTGATTGATTGATTGATGATTGGATGGATCTGGACACGTGTAATGCCATGTGGACTATCTCACCATAGATTCTGCGCCAGGCTGAAGTATAACTTTCGCTCACAGCAGTTGTTACCTCTTCTATTTTATACTCTCATCTCTGGTTTTCGTCTAACATCCCGCCAATCTCCTTTTGTTCAGCTTCACGTACTGAAGATTATGTGAGCCACCTTCAGCCATAGCGCTTGGGCAACGCGGCGATTGCTTATATATGAATCATGGAGGAAGAAAAAATAACGGGAGGTAAACTCGAAGCCAGCCCAGGGCGTCCCTGCACCACGTGATCCCACCGCGCCGCCGCGCCCCGCCGTCTGAGTGCGCGCGGTGGGATTTATGGGCCGCCGCCCGCTCTTCAAGTTTGTCGGCTCAAAACTCCTCTGCGGCCCGTTATCGCGAAGCCCGCTATATTTTGTTTTCCCGCGACTTTGGTCTTCCCACGTACGCGCCATGGCCACCCGCACGCACGCGGGCATGAGATCCCGAGCAGACGAATACAGGAAGGCCGGGTAAAAGCTCCCGCCACCAAACACAAGAGATGAGCTAAAGTCGGAGACCGCCGCCCCCACCGCTGGCCCAGCCGGCCATGGAGGTCACGTGCTGAGCCGACTCCGGCGGCTTGAGAAAGGGAAATGGTGGAGGGATCTTGCTCCGTGGCGGAGGGTGTGGCGTCAACGGTGGTAGGCTTGCGAAGGCTAGCTGTGTGACGTAACTTTTTCTTCCTCTATGATATGAATTATGGGAGGGCACTGTCACACCGCAACAAGTTGAGTCAAACTCTTAATGTGTTTTACTGACCGAACATGTCCCATCGTTTTCGGTACGCTTTCATGCAGAGATATTCGCTGCCTAACAACCTGCTCTAGCTTCAAAAAACAAAGCACCATCGTTACAATTACGCAGATATTTTCTTTCGCCTCATCCCATCACAACGCCCTGTCGATCTCCGACGTCGCCATAAATTGGTCCGTTGTAAGCTTATTCCCTTCTGCCTATTTTGCCACTTTTTTATCCTCTCACTGTCCGTCTTCCTTCACTGCCGCTCATATACTGCGTAGTTTGCCCGCTAGATTCTTATGACAAAGAGTATTTTTGTAATAAAGACGCGGCTTTTAAATTCATTATCGTCTATTTATCGCAGAAAAAAACGTTGGTGCTTGCTCATTAAAACTAAGGGATTAAAAAAAACCTACAACGATGTTTTGTCAATGCACGCGCATGTTCCTTTCACTGCTTACCGGTACACCGCGGAACGGGACTGCCCTTGGCGTCGCGTTTTTGGGAAAGCAGTTTTAACTGTGCTACAACAGAACGCAGAACTTGTCCCCTCTGGAACTTGCCAGTACAACGGAGCAAGCGGCCTGCAAAGGGTGCACCCCTGCACACAAGGTCTTCTTGCGGGGAAGCCACCTTTACTACTAAAGAGTGTGTTATACTTAGGGTTAATTCAAGGGTTAAACAGGACGCCCCTCTGGTCGGGAAGGGTACATTTGAGAGAGAAAGAGGGCACCGACCAAGTAATGAAAAAGAAAAACATAAAAGGCGTTTCGGCTCCCGCACGGGAGCCTTGTTCACAATGAAAAAAACAACCGTATTTAAGTTTTTCTTTTTCATTACCTGGTCGGTGCCCTCTTTTTCTCTCAAATATTTTTAGGGTTGTTCATTTCCTGGTTTTACATTTTAGCGCCAAATTGTTTTATGCCGGTATACACCAAGATCTCGCTGACGTCCTATCCGTCACAGAAATAACGCCAGTACACTTGTTGCCGAAGCGACCCGCTAGAAGGACATCGCTCGCCAAATCCACCCTCAAGACAGCCGCCAGCACGCAAATCATGCCCAGCTTCAGATTTCGCTGAACATTGCACTTTTGTGTTTTACCGGTTCCAACGACAGAAAAATCAACAAAGGTTCTTTTTTTTTTCACTTCACACACAATCACCACCATCGTCTAAGAAAGTTGGCTTTGCTGCAGTGCGTTTTTTACGGGACATGAACCATCAGCGATACACAGAAAGCTTCGCCTTAATAAGAGAAATAACTGGAGCTGGGTCAGGCATGCACTGCGGAGCGCTAACAACCATTGAAACTGAAAGGGTAGGCAAATGGTTTCGAGAAAGGCAAATCGGGAAGAGGAAGGCAGATAGTTCGGTAACCCAATGAGATCTCAAAAAAGCGATGAGGAAGCATTGGCACGCGTATAATTGAATTGCGATGCTTCGGATCGAATCGGAACCGCTGGAAGTTTGTGGAAGACGCCCCTGTCGAGATGTGGGAAAAACTAGACTTGTATATGACGGGGCCGCATGATGACAACTACTGACAATAATAATTACACAGATGATAAATTTGAATATGACTGCTTCGAATGTGAAATAAACATGACTTGATTTTAATCTTTCGGTGCTGTTTTTTGTAGCACATTGACATCCAGTTTGTTTGTTTTTTTTGTTTCTTTTTGCAACAGTTTTTTTGGTTTTTTTAGTTTCTTTTTGCAACACTCCCTCTCGGGCAACATGGCTGAGTTGATCACTTTTGTGGGGTTTAAACCAGCGAAACGCACTTAGTGGCACTTCGAGCGAGTCGGCAGCGTCAGTATTTTTTAAAGACGATAGTCTTTCTTGGGCTACTTAAACACGGAAAGTTTGGTCTGTCTGTATGTATGTCTGTCTATCTGTCTGTCTGTGACTCCATTCAGCCATCCGGCCAAAGTGCAACAGAAACTGCGCAATAGTCTTATATACCGACAGCCAAATCTAAACGTTAAGTCCGGTGTTAATGTTCAGACTTGTCAACATTGTTGAACAAGAACAAGACGTCACACAAATACAAGGCCCAAAATCAATACACGAGTGATATTTGCAGTGCTCCTTTTTTAAAAATTCACGGATGTTTGGTTTTTGCGATAGCAAATAAAATACACCAATGCAGAAAACCGTCGCCTGCTGTTGCCCGCGCTACCTGGCGGCATTTAGAAAAATCAGATGGCAACAGCAACGAAAGGTTCAACTAAATAGGTTCCACGTTCCGCTTGGAACGCACGTGGAGCAGGGAACGCGGTTCGATATTCTACGGCAGCTGCGGGCATCAAGGCACACCGACCTTAGAGCAGTGGAATGCGGTAAATTTAAATTGACTTGAGCAAACCTCTAGCGTATTATCTTAGGAGGAACGAGACGGGTAAGGAACAGCATGAGAGGTGAGCGGGAAAAAAAGGGACGCATTTACTTGCCAGGGGCGCAAGTCGACTATCGCCTTTCTTTGACATTTGCAACGAAAGGAGCCGACAAGATGCCAATTTTTTCTCGTGTGTTGTTTTTGTTGGGTTTGGTGGCGTCCGCGACAGATAGAGGCCCACTGGTTTGTTTTAAAGGAGTACTGACACGGAATTTTAAAACTGAGATAACTTTTCTAAATGTTTTCTTTGCATATGAAGATAACTCCCACAATACTGCCACAGTAACCGTTTAGTACAACATATGTAAAATCAATTTTGAATCCTTGCACGGCACAGAAAGTTCAGAATGAATACCCTTTCAGCGTCGGCATCAGCATGACGCCATCCTTGACAACATACGCTCCTCGCTTCAAAATGCCGAAGTCAGCGCTCCCGTAGCGCAAGCGAAGCGCTGGCTGCTGCTGGTACCCGCTACTTCGCCTTCTACATCATGTCACAGTTTTAGGACTAAAGTCATGTTACCCGGGTGAGTGCGAGGGCGGCCGTCTAGACGCGAGCGCGCACGTCCACACCGGCCGTGGAGCGACGAGAACAGTGACGTGAAGTGCGCCCTCCTGTCATGGCGACCGCCTCGGAGTTTGTTTCGTCGAAACCGAAACTGACACCAATAAACAAGGCTGTAAACAAATATTTACGTTGGAATGGACCGTCTAATGCGCTATTATATGATTAGCAGGCCGGTAGGCACCAATACCAGAGAAAAAAAACTTAAAAAAATTTTATGTCAGTACTCCTTTAAGGCAATAGGTTTAGCTGTCTTATAAAAGGCGACAAGTGTTCGCCATCGGTACCAAAACAAATGACACATTAACGGCCACCGCTATAAAGATAAAAAATCCCGAAATCCCGGGCCATTTCCACTAACGTTAATCGTCGGGACGGGCGAAGCATGCAGTGTGTAAGTGTATTCTTGGTGCCTCGGCGATGTTGCCACTGGAGATCGAAACGATGGAGGGTAGAGGTATAACGCTTTGCTGCACAAGTCTCGTGTCTTTGAAGCACGAAGCGTTCGAGCTCGAGGCGTAAACGAGTGCCCCGGCGTATTTTTAGTATGCGTTATGAAGCGTGCCAGCGCGAGGCGTAAACGAGTGTCCCGGTGTGTTTTCTAGTACGCGTTACGTTGTAGCGCGAGCCGTAAACGAGTGTCTCGGTGTTTTAGTACAGTGACTACATGACAGGGGGAGTCTTGCCTTTCCCCTTTTGTTTTGAAGCTCACATTTATAGAAGACCCAAAAAATTAGCAGTGGCTTAGCTCGGCTATGCCAGGATATACGTAGCGTGAGCTAAGGTTCAGCTGGTTATTCTTAGGTTTCCTGGTTGTGTAGAATTAGCTGATTATCATGCTTACTGCTGCTAAAACGATTTCAAATCCAATCCAATTCAATCCCATCTAGTTCAGTCCAGTCACTGCTGGTCGCGCATGCGCAGCACGGCTGTCCACGAGCCACGCGAAACGCTATCAAGCGGCTCAGGCGCAGCGTCAGACTTGGCTACTGCGCAACGGAGGCACGCGCGCGGCTGTGCACGGGCCGGCGCCAGTGCGTCTGCCACGGCTATGACGTCATTCCTCTGCGGAGACTGTCGAACGTGCAGATATCATTATCTACACACCCGTGCTCCAATTGGATTGAATTTCTAACGAATACAATCCAATTTTATTCAATCCAAATCCAATTCAATGCCTATGCTCCTCGCGCTGGCGCAGCACGGCCCTTCAAGGTCCACGCGAAACTGCTCAGCCTCGGCCGGTGTAGCTTACGCTACATAAAATGGCGCGGGTGATTTTTTGGAGCAGGAAAATCCAATGCGACACGGAAAGCGCAAATGAAATTAGAACTCCCTGAATGCAATTTGACCAGACAAACAAGGCCAAGCATTCAAAATACATGATCCTCAAGAAGGAGTCATCTGCGCGGAATTGGAACCCGCATTTTTTAAATCAAATAAAGAATAATATTTGCACTCACTCACTTTCCTGCCGAAGATTTGGTTCAATTCAGTGGAAGAGATATAGTTCTCGGAGAGAGAGAGAGAGGAGAGAGAATAAAGCTTAAATTAAGCCGAAGAAGGCTTCAGAAAGGCTTCTTCATTCCAAACTTCAGAAAGTAGTCTTCTTCCAGAATGACTTGGCTCAGGCGAGTCGACAGCCCTTTGATCAAGAGCAGCTGATCTTCGCGCCCTGAGTAGCCCAAGGCGCTTTCCCAAATCATGGAAACGGGGAGGTTGGGGGGTATACGGGAGGAGGTTTGGGTCAATTTGTCGCAGCCACCCACTATGGGTCTGAGAGTCCCAGCCTCTCTACAGAAGCGGCACAGTGGAGCAAATTGTGTCCGGTTGAAGAAGAGAAGTCTGGTGGGTGTGGGGAGGTTATTAACCTGCAGGGCGCGGAATAATCTTTCCTGGCCCGTCGGTACCGATTTGTGCGAGGAGTGCGTTCTACCGTTACAACCTATGGAGTGCTACAATCTTACAGCCGGAACATACGTAATAGTGGTAGTTTACAATTGGTCGTTGGTAGCAATTCCCGCATGCGTCAGATATTTCTGGCTGCTGATAAAGCGGACGCAAAGATGGAGCCGTTACTCAGGATGGAAATGTGTATCCCTAACGTTCAAGGTAGAACCACAGACAATAATTTTCCTGCACTCCAAACATGCTTGGTGTTTCAAGAAGCATGACAGCTTTGATAACCGCCTAAACAACGGAATGTTTGTAAAGCAGGTAAAGCAGGTGTAGTGGAGCGAGGCGTTTTGCGCGAACAAGCACACTGGCATTAAAATTTTGTTGCGTTTGAGTGGTTAACGACGTATTTTTAGATTATTCCACTTACATGTATGTGGTGCTTCTAACTTCTCTTTTATATTGAGAAAGGCCTTGCCAAAATAGATGGAATTGAGAGGAGTACTGGTTATTTAACGGCCTTGTAAGAAAACACCATAACTCCAACTTAATTCCGTCAGCCTGACACTTCAGAAGAAAGAAAATTAACGCAGCCGAAGCCGGTCCACCGTCGAATCACGACAGCGCCGGCAGTCCCATCAATTAGACATAATCCCACCCGATTAACATGAGACGTCATGCGGTCGTGTAATTCGTATACACTAAACCCCGATTACGCGACTTTTTCAGGAATAAAAATCGTCGTAAAACGCGGGCGTCTAAAATTCTAACAACAATTAAGTCTATAATACAGTTTCCCGCGATGGATTTGCAAGAAACTTGAATGTAAACTGTAAACTGATTGGTTGATTGTGGGGTTTAACGCGCCGACGCAACGCAGGCGATGAGGCGCGCCGTAGTGGGAGGGCTACGGATTAATTTTGACCACCTCGGGGATCTTCACCGCGCGGCGCAATCTCGTACACAGGGGCGTTTTTGCTTTTCGCCTCCATCAGAAAAGCGGCCGCCGCGGCCGGGAATCGAACCCGCAACCTTGTGCTCAGCAGCGGAACGCCTTAGTAAACTATAAACTAATGCTCTGCAAGGTTCGGTAACGCAAATTACTAAAAGAAGGTACATGCTAAAAGAAAAATTCAGTGCAGGTTCCAATCACGCTGTATTAAAACAAACCGTGACCCCCAGTACCACCGCCGCGATTCCAGCCATCCAGTCGTATCATAGCCACGGAGCAAGGAGAAGATGGAGAGAAATAGAGAAACAGAGAGAGAGAGAAGAGAGAGACAGGATATAAAGAGGAATAGAAAATGAAGAGGGAGAGAAGAGAGAGAGAGAGAGGTGGTAGCTGTCCGCGGCACGTAGACGCAGAGGAGTTTCAGCGGGATGGCGGCGAGGCAGACGAAGGGGCAGGTACGTGTCGGTTATGCGTAGTGGTGTCGCGGCTAGAACGCGTAGAAGCGGATAACTCGGGGTTAGCTAAGCGGGTTGCAGAACTGGAGGCAGCGCTAAGTAACGAACGCGATGAACGGAGGGCCGTTGAGGGAAAGTAGAAGCAGCTGAGAGGAAGCTAGAAAGGAGCGTCATTTCGCCAACAAATGACGACCACCTCGGCCCATGCAGCGAAGCGGAGGCATTGCGCGAGGATGACACGAGGGTGGAAGCAACGAATAGGCAACAGCTACTCCCACGTGCTGCGAAATAGGACAGCAAAACCAGTCGATAAACCCGGGTACCAGTAAAGAGCGGCACGTGGCAGCTGATAGCGTGGTAATCATTGCGGGTGACTCTAACATGAAGAGGAGCAGCGCTGCCATAGTGGAAAGGGTAAAGGGGGATAAGCGTGTGAAGGTGGAGTGTTTCCCAGGTCAAACGATTGCAGACGGTGATGACTGCAGCGAAGGGGCAGCTGGCCTTGTCTAATAAAGCTAGAAACACTTGTAGTGATGCCGCGGGGCTTAACGATGTTTCTAAAGGGGGAGGAGGGAAAACTGGCCAGGAGATAGCGAAGGGGGCGGCGAGGGCCCCAAATGTGCGCATTGCAGTCTGCACCGTGCCGGAGGTTGATGAAGCAGGGCGTGCACACCGAACGGGTAGTACTCGCTGCTAACAGCGAGATCGTGAGGTGCGGCAGGGAACTTGGGCTGGAAGTGATAGACGTGAACAGGGTAGTGGGCAGCATCGGACATAGGCAAGCTTTTCAGTGGGACGGGATTCACTTCAGCCCCAGGCTAGGAAACAGGTGGGGTGGCGCTTAGGTAGGGAGAGCGGTAGCTTTTTTAGGGGGCCCGCGCAGCTAAGGAAGGCAAACTAGGAGACAAAGGGGAAGCAAGAGACACATGCACACTCAACGCTGGGAGGCAGCCAGGCCTAGAGCTAAACGGAGAACCTACGGACGTAACTGAGAGCGTTGACAGAAGCCATTTAAGTGGAAACAATGGAGCAAACAATTCTGTAAAGACAAAAACAGACCCCGTAAGCGGAAAGGGAAAAAACAAATGCAATAAATATTTAATCAGCTACATAAATATGCAGGGAGGCAGAAAGCCAGATAAGTGGGTGGAAATTCAAAGCAACTTGAA
Source organism: Haemaphysalis longicornis (assembly GCA_013339765.2). NCBI lineage: Eukaryota > Metazoa > Arthropoda > Arachnida > Ixodida > Ixodidae > Haemaphysalis > Haemaphysalis longicornis. Next base: position 63,842,693 of record CM023456.1, read on the forward strand.
CGGGAAGGAATAGACGTGTACGCTTTAGCCGAGACTCACCTCCGGGACCTAGAAGCCCCACCTATCATAGACAATTATGTCTGGGAAGGTTGCAACAGGACCACAGGAATGAAGAAAGGGGGAGGTGTTGGCATGCTCATTAAACAAGGACCGACTGGCAGAGAGTGCATGAAAGTTGTAAAGAGCATCTATGGGTTAGAGGCACCATAGAGGGGAAAAATACATGGTTAGGAGTGGTGTATCTGTGGACCGGAAGTAGTGCTAGGGAGGAAAATGAGGAATGGTAAACTGTTTGAGAAGAGATATAAACGAGTTCAAAGATTCGGGCGAAATAATCATAGTTGGAGATATGAATGCCCATATAGAAGGTTTGGATGGATACACAGACCACAACGGTTCTCTAGTGATAGATCTATGCAGGAAAACCGGCTTGTAATAGTAAACACGGAAAGCAAGTGTGACGGACAAATAACGTGGGAAAGCGGTAACAGACAGTCCAGCATAGACTACAGTTTAGTATCCGAGACAGTATACGGAAGGCTGCGGGAAATGAGGATAGATGAAAATGGAACAGACAGCTTAGGAAGCGACCACAAGCGGTTTAGCTTGCACTTTGGAGGCGCAACCCGGACAAATGCAGAAATAGGTACAATAGGAGGAATAATTTGAATAATGAGCAGTTAAAGATCATCGCTGATAGATTGGAAGATGAAATCAATAAATACCCAGGCAAAAATTGGGATTACGACGAAATGATTGCGTTCATAAAGGGTAAGATGAATGAAGCAAAGGAACGAAACCGATGGAAAGGGAAGAGAAAGCCGAGAAGCTGGTGGAATAAGGAAATAAAAGAGGCTATTGACCAGCGAAGAAAGGCGTCGAGAGAACATAGAGAAGCAAAAAGAACTGGTATGGAACCGGAGGTAGTGAAGGAGAAGTGGGATAGTCTACCGTGGGAAAAAACTAGAAGTGCAGAAAATGGTGCAAGCAAAGATCAAGCAGAAAAGCGAACAATGGATGGCAGAAATACGGAAGAAGGACAAAAGCGCATCCAAGAAGTTTTGGAACCATGTAAAATCACTAAGCTCAAAAAACGATAACCATCAAAAATTCCTGATTGATGAGGAGGGGGAACATTTAGAAGGAGAGCACGCGTTGGCGCATATTCATCGAGTGATTAGTGAGAAGTTTAGGACAATAGTGGTAGGGAAACCTACACCGATAACATCAGGCGCCACAAAGACTGCGGAAAGGGAAATAAGTTTGAGCAACCTTGATTGGAAAAAAGCAGAGCAAAAGGTTTCCCCCCAGACAGCAGTGGGCCCGGACGGAATACCAATGCAACTGATAAACCTACTTGGACCTAAAAGTAATCGTAAAAAGAATCGTTTATGAGGGCAATAGATAAGGTGATAGAAACCAAACAAATACCAGAGGACTGGTTAGAAAGTAGGATGAATTTAATATATAAAGGCAGAGGAGACAAAGCCAGTATTGATTCATACAGACCACTCACAGTAACGTCAGTGGTGTATAGATTCGTAATGCAGGCGATAAAATCAGAAATTCAAGCATGGATGGAAGAAAATGAAATACTTGGGGAACTGCAGAATGGATTTAGACAAGACAGGCGACTGGATGACAATCTGTTCGTGATAACGCAATGCATTGAAATGCGAAAGCACAGAATAGACCACTATGGATTACGTTCTTGGACATTAAAGGGGCATATGACAACGTAAACAGAGAACGGCTGTGGAGAATGCTGAAACTCCAGGGATTAGATGACGAGTTAGTACAGTTCCTTATAGCAATCTATAAAGACAATAGAGTGCACCTTACTTGGGAAGGACAGAAATGCGCCCAGCAGGTCAACATCCATCGGGGACTGAAACAGGGATGCCCTTTGAGCCCAATACTGTTCATGCTTTACATGGCAGGGTTAGAAAAGAAACTGGAAGAAAGTCAAGTAGGGTTTAGCCTAACCCATATGCTGCAAGGCGAAGTGGTACAACAGCATATTCCGGGAATGTTATACGCAGACGACATTGTTCTTTTAGCTGATAACCAAACCGATATGCAGCGGCTAATAAATATTTGCGGCCAGGAAGCCACTGACCTCGGGTTAAATTTCAGTGCAGAAAAATCAGGAATAATGGTTTTCAATGACGCTACCACCGACGTAGTGTCTATCCAGCAAGGCGAATTACCTAGAGTGAAGGAATATAATTCTTGGGAGTGTGGATAAACGAAGGGGATAACTACTTAAGTACTCACGTGGAGCAACTTAAGGTTAAGGGAAAGCGAAACGCAGCTATAATGAAGCATAGAGCTCTGTGGGGTATAACAATATGAAGTAGTAAGAGGAATGTGGAAAGGAGTAATGGTTCCGGGTCTCACGTTTGCGAATGCTGTACTCTGCTTAAAATCAGACGTTCTATCAGGCCTTGAAGTAAACCAGAGAACGGTAGGACGTTTGGCCTTAGGCGCGCATGGAAAAACAACTAACGAAGCAGTTCAGGGAGATATGGGCTGGGCGTCGTTTGAAGTTAGAGAAGCTCCGAGTAAAATATGCTTTGAGATGAGGTTGAGGGCAATGGATCAACGAAGGTGGGCAGCTAAGGTTTTTAGGTACCTATACTTGAAAAGCGTGGACACGCAGTGGTTAAGAAAGACTAGAAGGCTAACGATGAAATACGGAAAGAACAGTGGGGAATCCAAAACAGCCAAGGTAACCAAAAAAGAGGCAAGGCAGATTGAAACGAATAAATGGAGGGAAAAAATGGAAGCTAAAACGTCGTTAGAGATGTACAGGGCTGAGAAGATGAACATCAGAAAGGAAAATTTCTACGATAATTCCCAGGGCAGTGCTTTGCTTTTTGAGGCTAGAGCAGGTTGCCTGCGAACTAAGAGTTTTGTGGGGAAGTATTCACAAAATGATGGGGTATGCTGTGGTCTGCGGAAAAGAAACAGAAACTATGCGGCACATAGTGTTAGAATGTGAGGGTATCCATCCAAATCTACATGAAGGGAATATTGGGCTTCCAGAAGCCCTAGGATTTAAGGGTATCAGAGAGGAAGTTAACTTCAAGGCTGTCGAGGGGACGAAAAGAAGATTAGAATGCTGGTGGACGAAAAGCAGAGAGGGGAATATTGCCTAGGACAGTTACCACCTGTAACAGGGAAAAGAAAGTATTTCGGGCCTAATAAGCTTTAGTGCCTGCCCTAAGCAGCGCTAGTATTAAACCAAGAGTGTAAAACATGGTTATATTAGTCCTTTTTGGTAAGATGACATGTCATCACCCCGCTTCAAAGGGGAAACCAATAGGAATCATCATCATCATCATCAAAGACCCTCAACCTAGAGAGCGAGGATATTTTATTGGGAATTTCGCTTAGCCCAGGAAACCTCGCCACGGGCACGTGTGAGCGGCGACGTCGGTAGCGCGGGTGACCAGGATGGTTTGCACGCCAGCGTACGGGCTACACAGTGCCCCCTGCCACAGGTCCTCGGATGTGATTAAAGGAAAGTTATTTTGAGGGCAGGCCCTCACTATGTGAGGTAAATTGGCTGGGCTGCCGCATAGGGGGCAATCGGGTGCGATTGTATACTGACGGGTGAATCTGTGTTAGCCTTGCGGAGTTTGGGAAGGCGTTTTTTTGTAGGAAGCGCCAGACGTGTGCTTCCTGGTAAGTTGGGTTTTTGTCCGCTGGAGAGTAGATTTGGCGGGGAGGCGGTAATGTTGCGTGAACTCATTGTAAGACACTAGTCTAGCCCTTGCAGATCTGGCTCCATGGTTTGGATATAGGCTAGCTCCCGCCCAGTGCGGAATCGGAAGAGGGGAAAGGGGCCATAAACTCTCTAGACACATTATCAGTCCCAACCAGAGAGGAAGCTACGCCAGCAAAGATAGAAAGAAAGCCTTTGTGCAAAGGAGCAGGTGACTGCTCCTTTGCACAAACGTTCAAACGAGCAGTCTTTTGTTCGTTTCTCTCTTTCACTGTTTCGTTCGAGCGATGAAATGAAGAAAACTATGCCGGGGAGAACTGATTGGTCCAGTTCAAGCTCCGCGGAACAGGCCCGCAGTCCTTTAAATTTCGTCCGCCGGTCAATCACGCGCTTCGCCTGGATCATCGGATAGCGCGGGTCAGACATGATATCTCGTCGGATAACCGAGGTTTCTAATTCATTGTTTATGCAGGGACTTCGCCGAGACACGACTAGTTCGTAGTAACACCCGGGTTGTCGTAAAATCCGGGTGCATTTAACCGGCGTTTCACTGTATCTTATAATTTGTTTCGGTTTGTGTTTAGCTTGAATTTTTCTGATGTCACTACAGAGTAAAGTGAGAGCCAGGAGAATAGCCTTTTGTTCTCCTTTGGTGGAGTTCAATTCAGCTGCAGTTCAGACAGTGACTACCTCCGAGAGTGATGGGTTACTCATTATAGACGCTTCCTAATATCGTTGTTTCTCTTATAGACGCATTGGAGTAATTCGCATACGTTCTGGCTTTGTGCTGCAATATAGCCTGAAGATCGTGGTTCTTTGACTACTGTAACTGCGTTTTTGCTTGTGTGACCGAGGTTTACACATGATCGGTTGGGTTCGAGGCCAAGGTGGAGATGTTAGTGTGGTCGGATGGCTGCGGATCAGTTCTGTGCAGATGTAGCGGCTCTCACCGTAATAGGTTAGGTGTCCAGCCTGGATTGTCAGTGCCCTACAGTCTTCATTGCTGTATTTGGTGTATTCTATTAGATCCGATTGCGCCAGCCCGGCGTACATACAGAGGTGATCAGTCGGGCTATACCTTGGGAGGTCAGTAATGCATCTGAGTAGCTTGTGGCGTAAGCTTGTCAGTTGCTTCGGCTGAGTACGAGTCAACTTGAAGCAGGTGCTGCCGTATGTGATACTGGATGTACGAACAGCACGACCTGCTAGCAGAATAAATTCTTTGGTGGGTCCTCCAAATTTGCTGCCTATTTGTTTTTGAAGATGTAATGGGGAGTCTCAATTTTTCTGAAGTTGTTGAATCTGAATGGTAGCGTTTCCTTTGCTGTTGATGGGAACACCGATACGCCATCACGCCAGACATTACCTGCAGGGGGGAATTAACCCGGCGATTTGGCCAGGAAGACCGGACGGCACCACACCCACACCACATCTTTCTGCCCGTGCACAATGTGCGTCAACAACCGACCTACGTTAAGCAGCTCATATGAGACCGCGGCAAGCTGGGCAATGAAAGGAAGAGACGCAAACCACATTAGGTTTCCACATATGAAGATTGGATTAAAGCAAGCCAAACGAAAAGGAAACGTACACGTCCCTCTGGTCCTTCGCGAAAGATGCTAGCTTTTTTCAGAGAACTTCAGATCGTCCCTATGCAGGGCGGGCATAATGACGGCATCACGAAAGCCGCCAGCCCTCTTGAATAGTTACTTACCCCAAATGACCTTCACTAAGTGGTCCGTGTGCGGGGTGGATGTGTGAAATGACCGCATCCCACCTGCGAACAGTTTCGTTCTATATTATTTTACGAGCCTCCTCGTTAATTAAGGACAGTCAATCAATCAATCGTTTCCTTTCCATTTCTTCTTCTTCCCCAACATCAGGCGTTCCACCTCTTCTAGATGAATAAATCCATTCATTGATTCATATTCACTAAGGTGCTGCAGTGAGGTTAAAATACATCTATGTACGTTTAATTCGGGCGCCCGACTGGCGCCGTGCACACTCCGCTTCACACCGTCTTTGCCCTCACGATGCAGAATAGAAAACAAACTTTGGTTAATTCCTCTTTCGTAGGAATCGGTAAAACACGAAAGTGAAATGTGCAGCGAAATCTGCAGCTGAGCATGATTTGCGGGTCGGCGGCTGTTTTGTGGGTGCGCTTAACGAGCGACATCCTGCTAATAAGTCGCTTCGGCAAAAGTGTACTGGCGTCACTTCCGTGACGGATATGACGTCAGTGAAATCTTGGTGTATACCGGCATAAAATACTTTCGTGTTAAAATAGAAAACCCGAAAACGAACAACCCTAAGTATAACGTACTCTCTAGTGCTAAAGGCTGCTTCCCAGCAAGACTACCCTATGTGCAGGGGACAACCGTTGCAGACCACTTGCTTCGTTTTCCTGGGCCTGACGTCATTTCTGTGTGGATATGACGTCACTGAAATCTTGGTGTAACCCGGAATAAAACACTTTCGTGTTAAAAAGGCGGTTGAGGTCTTTATTTTAACACCGCTTCACTCCTTTCAGTGTTTGAAATTAAGAAACAGCAAAGTGCTGCCAATGGGTTTGCATAGAACTCACTTCTCAGTCGAGTGCCTAAATACTAGCAGTGTGCACTTCAGGTACTTTCGGTACATGAGAAGATCGTGTCGTGTATATTTCATGTGCTCCGGTGCTTTCGCCTTTCAGATCAAGGACAACGTACTACGTCGCCGGGGTGCTCGTCGTTACTCTGCTGATATCTGTGGCTGCCTTGTTGCTTCTGGCGAGAAAAGGAGGTAAAGTACAAGCCCAAGCATCGTTTTTGCGCGGTGATACAAAGTTGCGTTGTTTCTAGCCAGGCCGCAAGTGACCAAAGGCACAGATTGAGTCTGACGTAGAATTCTTCCCTTTAAAAGTAGACATCTCTAATCTTGATTATTATGGGAAGGAGGTTATAACGCTGCCGGGAACGAAGGTAGTGTCCTTATGAATGCAGCTCAACGAAACACGGCGCACGTTTTCATGAGATGCAAATTTTGTTGATGAGTTGACAGACTTCAATGGCGGCCAAGTTACTGTTTTCCGCTGCAATGTCAAATGATTGACACACCTAAGGGTATTGTCTGTCTATAACGAATACCCTTACACATTTGCAAAAATGAAAGAAAAAAAACCTTTTAAATGGAGGTATAAACGGCCAAACAACGTGTACAAGGGTGTTTTCTTGCGCTAATGTTGGGGTGCTATAGTGTTAGCTGTACTATACCTCTTTGTTTTTTCTGGAATGTAAGGGTGTTTGTAATACATTGTGGGAGTTCCCGTTCTCCCACAGTAAATCAACTTTCTGTGTAAAAACGTTACACTAAAATAATTTACACTCTTAACGGCAATTTTCGTCAATAACGAGCACCCTTATACGCAAGCAAAAACAGAATAACCCGCAAGCAAAAACCTTTTAAGCATTGTAATAACTAAAACCTTTAAAATAGTGTTTTATTTTCTTATTGCTAGCGTTTAAACGTAATCGTTATACCGTACAACATTTCAAAGTGTGTTTTATCGTGTTTTTTCTAGAATTTAAGGGTTTTATTTACAGACAGTAAAAATTCCTTATAAGAAAGTAAATCATTTTACAGCGTACTTAAGGGAAATTAGAAAGGCAAACAGCTATTCCTGCTTCAGCGTAAATTACGCTAAAGTTCAAGCGTTTTCTGTTTCGTATTTCATCATTAATGCATCATAAGGCATCATTAATGCAAAGTGCAAGAAATGGTCAGCCGGGCCGCCAACTGGTGATAACCTGCAGGGTTAATCCGGGGCCCTCCACAACGGTGCTTCTCATAGCTCGTATGTAGCTTAGGAGCGTAAGCCCACATATAAAAAAAACAATCATACCATTCCAGCAAATTTATTGGTTCTGCCAAACTTAGCTCGACTTTTATTGAAAACTGTCGCAGGACAACGGCAATACGAACGTGAAACCGCCACCGGGATGAAGGAAGTTTATCCGGTATTCGGGAGTACGGTGAGACTTACACTCCGTTCCTGTTTCCGCAACAATAGTGATGTGATATGTATGTAGAAGTTTAGGTATGTATCCATGACGGAGGGCTCAACAATAACGCTCACGTGAATTGCGGAAAATAAACTAGCCCCACTAATTGACCTGATGGTGTTTTCCGTAGAGTCAGTAGATCTGCGCAGTGCCACACAACGACTTTACTCCCCTAAAACTGTGGGCCACCGTGAATATCCAGAACCAGACCATCTACACAGCGAAGCCCAATGTTTCAGGCAAAGGGCTGTCAGAGCTGACATAGCACTCCAACAAAAGACAGAGTCAACGCACCTTGCGCTGCGTGTATCATTTTCTTCTATAACAAACGATGACGCGTTTTAGACCGTAGCAAACAACTTCAAGGGTAATTTCGTTCAATGACAATCAACTTTGATACAACCTTAATTGAAAACGACGTGTGTACGTTCTCAGCCAGTTGACCAGAGGTTAGCAATATCCCAAACCACAGTTAGTCAACGGCGCCAATGGCAGAGTCAACGCACCCTGCGCTGCGCATCACACTGTCTTGCATAACAAATGATGACGTGTTGTATACCATGGCAAACAACTTCAAGGGTAATTTCGTCCTCACGACAGTCAACTTTTGCAGCACCTTAGTTGCAAACAACGTATGCACGCTTTCGGCCAGTTGAGCAGAGGTTGGCAATATTCCTCAGACCACCGTAATCCACGGGGCCAACGTTCACAATAGCAGGTGCGACAATTCAGCTCAGGTGACCCTTGCCAACTTAACACTTTTTCTCATGCCCGTTCAGCAATTTCTGAAGAAAGTTGGCGGATTTTTTCTAATGTAGTGTACAACGAAGACTACTGAAGCAGAATAAACGTCGACCACACTCCCATAAAGCAGTTTTGGTTGTTCCCTCTACATGAGTGATTCGTTGTAAGGTGTTATCCACGGCTTAGCCAGTTTGCCCACTCGTAACAGAGTTAAAAAACAGTACTTTTCGCCTTGCAGCTCTGTCCTGTTTTTTTTTTCTTCATGTTCTAAGCTAACGTGTGTATGACCGTACCAGATCACACAACATTTGTCCTTGAAAGTATTATTAAGAGCTTAATGCGACCGCAATCCTACGCTATGTATACAGTGATTACTTAAACCCACTATGCTTTAAACTTTACTTTAAACACACGTGGCTGCCTTTACAATTCTTTTTAACACGCCCTCCCTATTTCGATGAACCGCCATTTCCGAATCCTGGCACCGCTTTGTCCAGCTTGTGCTCTGTTACCTGATTTAACATTGCTTTGTATATTTTCCCTGGCGATGTTGCACATTTTATTATATGATAGCAGTTACACAAGTCCTTTCTTCAATACGTTTTATGCATTGATCCTGACAGAAACACGACCGTCGGGATGAGGGTTGCGTCCGAGGCGCGAACTTCCACTGAGTCAGCCAGAAGGGAAGAAACATCGACGACGTTCTTTGAGTATCGTCAGCCGCCTTCCACGCGAAAGTCCCACCCACTCCGGCGCATGCCGGATTCAAGCTCAAACAAAAGCCACCATCATCTGCTGCGGCGGAAACTACGGAGCACACTCAAGACGAGTTGCCATCAAGTGCTCCGGACACACCCGAAGCTGGAAACACAGTTCCATCGGTGCACCCGAAGGGGAAAGCGAATTACCGGCCTGAACGAAAATTCAGTGAGTACCAGTGTTAACTTTTAAAGGCGGATAGTCTGCCTGGGAAACAGAAATTTTGGTCTGTCTATCCGTCTGTCTGTCTGTCACCCCGATTCAGCCACCCGGCCAAAGTAAAACGAAGTCTGCGCTATAGTCTTCATATACTCACAGCCAAATCTAAATGTCGAAGTCCGGTTTATATGCTCATACTTGCCCAACGTTGTTGAACAATAACACGACATTACGCAAATATAAGACAGAAAATTAATACACAAGGGTGTTTACAGTGGTTCATTATAAAAAATTCATAGATGCTTGATTTTTGCGAAAGGGAATACTAAATTCCACTGCAGACAAAAAATCACACTGTCGTTTGCTGTATGCCGCGCCACTCTAGCGTCTGTGGGCATTTCACGAAATCAAGCGATAACAGAAACGGAAGAACCACTAGATAGGTTCCACGCTCCCTTGGAACGCACGGGAAATAGGGAAACGGGTTATATAAACGCGTGAGTAGGGCGCCTCGATTCACCGACGTTTCCGACGTACGGCAGCGCTGGCATCGAGGCACCCTGCCTGAGCAGTGCAACGCCGGTAAATTTAAATTGACTTGAGCAAAACTTAGCGTGTTTACCTTGGAAGGAGCGCGATGCAAGAGGAACAACATGAGATGTGAGCGGGAAAGCGGAGGAGGCATTTACTTGGGAAAATGTCGACAAAGATTATCGTCTTTTTCAACATTTCTAATGAAATGAGTAGATACACAGCCAATTTTTTTGTTGGAAGCACCGGCCTTGGAATCTTGGAACGTTCATGGAAACGAAAACCTGCCTGTCGTTTTGCATACGTCTGTCTGTGGCACTGACAATAGAGAGCTTTTTTACATGTGTTTTCGTGTGTACCGGTACCCAACTACGCATTCAGCGCGGGTACAGGCGGGGAGGGCCACCCCTCACCCCCTGAATGAATGGACGGGCACGACGAGGTGGCGGCTGCCCGTCAGCGGAACTAAACAACCCTACGGAAAGCATGCGCACATGCCCAATCGTCGGGTACCGGTGCGCACATCACGCGTGGTACACGCGGCATGCTAAAGCTCTCTATTGAAATATAAGAGAAGGTGGCGCAAACTGTGCGCTGTAATGCAGCCGCTCCCAGGGTGGGCACTTCGCTAGAGGGCCGTCAGCCGATGCACTTCGAAATCCCTCCCGCGCAAGTGCAGACGTATCACAGAGTTCTGCTGACGCATGAGGTAGCGGAGTTCGAGTTCGGTATAGTTAATAGGCTGTACAGTTAATATGTGTACGTTGAAGCTTGCCCACTGTTAGTTTGTGCGAATGATCCTGTACAAGCGTTGAGGGACGAATTCTGAGGCTATACGAGGAGGGTTGGGCCACCGAAAGATACGCGCAAAGGCACAGGCGTTTGGCATGCCTTTGATTCGCTTCAAACCTTTCATCTTTGTCCGTCTATGATTCTTCTGGACAGATCGGAAATGCAGAAACAAAACTAATCGGGGGCAAGAACTAACTCTAACGCATTGTTCTCTCATGAATCGTACAGGGCGCCATCACATTTTTTATTCAAGCGGAGTGCTCGATAATACGGCATACCACAAATAACAAAGACGAATTACAGGCACACCACAATCTTGCCCATTTGTTGCACGCAAATCCTTTTTAAACAGCTATCTTTATAGCATCCGTTTTTAAACATCTTTTATAACAAAAGCTTGAGCCGGAAAACAACTGAGGAGTACAGTCATCCACGGGCTCAGCTGGGGCATCAAATTCAACTTTAGCGTGAAATATCTCTACATTTCCAACAATGGACCGTACAAACAAATGTGGACTACTACAGTGCTTTTTAACTTGAGAGGGATGCAGCAGCTGTGACTAACGTTGCATTCCTGCAATAGGAGGCAATAAGTGGATAAAGCGTTGCTCTAGCTGACAGTGGACGACTGTTCATACCCGATACATTCCGTTTGGTGTTCCACTTCATATATTTCCATTTGCATGCGTACTGCTTCCTTTCTGACGTTTCTCTGTGCTTCATTACCCCGCTATTAATGAATTTCAGGAAGTAATTACAAAATGAGTACCCATTATCTGTTACGAAGCCGCATTTAATTGTTGGCTCGGGCCCAACACTTGTCAGCAATGCACAATGCTAGACAACGTAGAATATTAAAATATTGTCGAAAAACCATATCAATATATCAGTTAATAATAACCCTGTAATGCAGTGGTTGTCACATCGATTTGTAACTTTTAAGTATGTGCTAGTACTAGTACTAGAATGCATATGTTGTACCAAACGAACACTATCGCATTAAATTGGTCAATTGGGTCGGCTTCAGCCAAGCGCTGAAGTTGTATGCAAAGCATCACATGTTAGGTCTGTTTATATCACTACGTAAATTCTTCATAAACGCGAAGAGAAACCATTTTGCTTTTGTCAATATATAATAATTTAATGGGAGTTGGCGGTGGAACTAACATGACAGTTACTTCGAACAGGGGATCTCTCCAATGGAATGAAGCTGCGCATTTCTTTCAAGCTTCCTTTAGGCGCCATTTTTTTGCATTCCCGAGGTATGTTTAATGAAGACAAATCATTCATTACCTCAATCGCTTAATGTCTGTCCTTACTGAGGGGTTTTGTTCTTGCTAATAAACCAAGCTCGTGCAACCTGACAACTTGCAAGTTACCATGCCCCACGCCTGCATCCCGGGTCTTATTGGATTTCAGTTTAGCGAACAGATTTCAGGATTCGGCGGTGCACATCAGATGTTTCTCCCGCACAATAAAGGCATAAGTAGCTTTGATTAAAATCGCATATTCTGCACCTAGTTTAATACATTATCGCATGCCTAAAAAATGGGCTGCAGACATGATGTACTGTGTTTGAAGGTAGACCCACGAAGCATTCGACATTCAGCTCTTTTACAGCCTTGTCTGTTATAGCAAAGATGTCGACTGTTAAGATGTCCGTTCCTTGCCCCAGAACCATCATCCCTGAGACTTGCCTTAAAAGTATGCTCTATAACAGGCACGGTATGTTTGCGGTGACGGTTAGCGGAGCAATGTGCTTGGTCAGAAAAACGTTCAGTGATTAGTGGCATCGCAATAAAACAGTAGAATCATTGCAACAAAAATTTACGGCAATATTGTCTAGATGAAACAAAAATTGTAACGCAAGTCAACACGGCAAAACTGTATTACGCACGCAGAACTCAGGAAACCTTTTTTTCCCGCCACTATGCCTGAACTCAACTTTGTTCAGCTTGAAAGCAATATACGAAGGTACTTCCAAACATTTTTTAGATAGTTGCTACGTAAAACAGATTCCTATATTTATTTTGTATTTTATTACGTAATCCTTTACGACATTTTTTAAAGTAAAAGATGCAGAAGTTCGTTGTAACAACAGGCTTGTTATGGCGACACATGGCCCTAATTCGAACTTCCTGACAAACAAAACCAGTTTATGCCTGCATAAACATCATAACAAAGCACCAAGGACACAACACACAACTTTTCATCGAACAGTTTTCATATATTTGTACTATGTACAGTCTTTTTTAAAATTTTCTAGGCCAAGCCGGAAACGCGCTGGGCGCAAAATTCAGTTTGCGGTCTTACGTCCCGAGCGACGCCGAAACGTTTTTATGCAGAAAAGCTAGAGAAAACACCCTTAATTCTTACTTTCGTAAAATAATTTTGTCACAATTAAAGGCGAAGTTTGACCTTTAAGTTATTTGGGGTGCAGAAGGCGTGGGTTTTAGCCTAAAACATTTTTGCAAAGGGTGTACGTATTTTTGTATTGAAATTACTCTAAACGTTCCTTCGTCGTTCGTAGGCGTGTAAAAAGTGAACTTCTAACTAACGCTTGATCACTCAATCGTCCGGTCGAGGTGCTATACTACTTGACTTTAGTTTCCGCCGAGAGTGGTCGGCACTTCCGCAACCACATTTTTTACTATAACGGTGTGTGGCTCACTACAAGCGACGAAGAAAAATCGCTCGCTTTCTCTTTCAAGACATGCTTCACATATCAGGGATTAAACTATGTGAATGTGTGTCCAATTTTAATCAAAGACCTGTAGTCGTTATAGGGATTTACAAGCATTCTGGTGACTTCAATGCAGCGGAGCCACTCACAGTTTTGTGTTTTTGGAGCCTTCCTTCGCATTGCCGAGTCTCCACCGACTGGTCTTTGTACATTCAAGGTTTTGCGCACGTTCGGGTGGCAAGGACACTCCGAAGACTTCGTGGGTGTCGACAACCGTGAGTTCGTTTTTAACACTTTCAGACCTGAGGTTTTATTTCATTTCATTTCCTTTATTATACCCTTAAGGGCCCAGAGGCACTACGTAACGGGGGGCGGGGAGATAACAGTGTTTTCACGAGTTTCATTACACAAAACAGACAAGCAAGAAGAATGGGAACACAAACGCCGGAAAATACAATCAACGAATGCCTTAAATTAAGACTTGCACAAAAAATGTACAAATGTAACAGAGAAGTTATGTAAACAGAACTCTAATTAAAAAAAAGCATTTGAAGCAACAATAGTTCTATCAAGTCACAACACGAGAATTTCATCGTTAGTATATTATGTCAATATCTTTTCAAGCTTATCTCTAAAGTGTATGTTGTCGGTGAACGTAGCGATGTCGGCGCGCAAACGTTCCATAGGATAATGGCAATAGGAAAAAAAGGACGAGATAAATGCTGACGTCCTGCCGGTTATCGGGGCTATTGGGCAAGTGGGGTTTAAGCGCGGTGATATTCTGTGAGGTGGCCTTAGTAACGTGTGTCTTGATTGTGGCCAACAGTAGAAATTGTGAAGGCGGCCTAAACGAGCAATGACGCTGCGTGATTCAAGGGTCGGGAGGGAGAGAGGTAGTTTAAGGGCAGTGACGCTGACACGATTTCAATACTGCGAGGTCATGAAGCGCGCTGCGCGGTTTTGAACGGCTTTAATTTGTACATTTAGAGATGCTTGTGATGGATGCCAGATGACTGGTGCATATTGCAGTTTCGGCCTTACGCATTGTAGGTTGGCTAGTGTTTTAATTTCCTAAGATGCATGTTTTAGACTACGGCGAAGATATCCGAGTGTTCACGAGGCTTCTGAGCAAACAGTGTTGATATGCATAGCCCAAAAAAGGGATCAGGTAATGGGCACCCCTAGGTATTTGCATGATATTACTGAATGGATCGGTGGATTATTTACGTCGCCGTTCGCTGCGATATACCGCGTTTTCGAGAAAATGAGAGTGATTTGTATTTTGTTAGGTTGAATGGTATGTGCCATTTGATAAACCACAATGATATGCTGTGTATGTCAGATTGCACGTTAGATTGATCATCGGTGGCGCAAATGGTTTGGTACATTACGCAGTCATCTAGAAAGAATCTTAGTTTTGTTGTAATGTATTGGGTAAGTCATTTATATATATTAAAAAAAAGTAGAGGCGATAGGCTTGCACCCCTGCGGGCCACCGGACGTTGCGCTGGTTAGACGAGACTTGTGCTCATTAGACGAGGTGAATTGTGTGCGTCCTTTTAGGAACTGTTCTACCCATGATATCAGATTAGAAGAGTTCTTTAGTAATGATAGCTTTGCGAGTAGATGGTTGGGCTAACACGACACGATCGAATGCTTTAGAAAGGTCTAAGAAAATTGCGTCTACTTGATGGTTATTGTCCGTTTCCTTAGTATATCATGTATGAATTCGGCAAGCTGGGTCTAACATGGTTTACGAAAGCCATGTTGGTGCAGAAAAAACGTTGACTGATTCAAGGTAAGTCATGAAGCTTGAGGTGATTATGTGTTACAGTAGTTTTCTCCGGGCTAATCTGGATATCGGGAAAAGTAGTGGATAAAAAGAAGCGCTGTAATGGGATTACATGCAAACACGTAGGCAAAATAGTTTTTAAGAACTATTGCTCATTGGTTGATTTCAAGCGGTTTCCCGGCAGGGCTTGTCAGTTCAAGCTGCTCGGTCCTGGACTTAAGAGATAGTATTCGCCAAACTTTGCTAGCATTCGTATTAAGAATTGACAGTAAAT
The DNA here is from genome assembly GCA_013339765.2 of Haemaphysalis longicornis. Taxonomy (NCBI): domain Eukaryota; kingdom Metazoa; phylum Arthropoda; class Arachnida; order Ixodida; family Ixodidae; genus Haemaphysalis; species Haemaphysalis longicornis. Next base: position 63,858,200 of record CM023456.1, read on the forward strand.
CGGAGGAACAAATGTATCCTTTGCCTCCGTTATTGCTTTAAGATGTTGTTTGACGCACAAAGGTATTTTTCTCATGTGGCCGGCTTGTTGCTTCGATTTTCTAATCCGTTTTTTGAGCGAAAATTGTTTTTCTGCATGTTTTCATACAGGATTTGACCTCAGAAACCCAAAAACGACAAATTGAGCTGATAGTGAAAGTATTTATTATTTTTTCTGGCATGACAATTAATTGGATCATTAGCCAAATAAAATTATTTTTTCGCGAAGAACCAATTTTTATCATGTTTACTTAAAGTGTACGACACGCTGAGCCCACAAGAAAAGAAAAAAAAAGTTGTAAGATAAACCAGAATTTCGGTTCCATTTCCCGCCCCGTCGTCGCATGATTTGTCTGCTGGAGCTTCTTTTTTTAGCGTCCAGCTCTCAGGAAACCCAACAATATGGGTGTCTATGACATCCCTACTGTGGCATCTCCAACTCTTCCCTAGAAACCTCGCAGTTTTGGTTTTGTTTTCAAGGCGCTAGAGAATGTTTTCAGTCGTGTCGTACAGTGATAACGTCACGGACGAAAAGGTTAAACAAACGTGTTGCAACTTTTCTTCTTTCTTCTCACATAGTAAACGTCGTGCAGTTGCGTTTACAAACTCTCCAAATAATACATCCTTAAAGGCGTGATGTTTGTGCCATGTCCTCACCTGTACCATTACGAAGTTTTTGCCGCAAAGACGAAATTTTAGCTATGTATGATCACGTATTATATGTATAAGCCCGACCACTTCATTGCTTTATAAAAACTTCTTGTTGCCTAAATTTCAGAACTGTCATTTGACAACTACATGAAAATGGCTTCTGTTGGAAAGGATGACAACTTCCTGCTTTCTCTGAGCACCGAATCGGAGTTCGACGAAAGCCTCGAGGTCCAGGAGCGGGCGACGGCGATACTGAGCCGGTACAGGGCGCAAAACATTCATGGCTATGGCTTCGCACGCTACCGGGTCGCTGGCGCCGGAGTCGAAATTGGCAAGCTCTGGAAGCACCACAAAATGCTCTACGTAAGCCCCGTAACGGCGATCGTTTTTCCACTTTATTAACAGCGCTTCTGCTTTGCATTCCTTCCCGTTCCGATACCGCAATATGTGCCTCCGCGACAGATACTAATCCGTCCCTACGTAACCTAACCTGACCTAACCCAACCAAACCCAAGCCAACCCCACCCAACCAAATGATATCTAACGCACGGAGTAAGAACAATGGCGAAGGAGAAACGTCGCTTCCTAGGGCGCGCAGATAACGTCACAATTCCTTGGCCTAGGTAACAATAGCGGCATCTGTACCGGGGGCAGAAACTGGGTCGCCGCCGCAATCGGAATTTCACTGCGCAGCCCCGGATTGAATGAACAGTGGGCGCTTCCATTTCGTCGATCAGGTCTCGTAACCCTCTCCTTCGCAAGTCAAGGCTACAAACCCTTGTAGTGCACGTTGGTTTTTGACTGCGACATTACGTGGTTGCTCCCTTGCAGCTGCCGTGAAAGGCATTTTCTTCTTCCTAAACAAGGTGTCCCAGCTATCGTGCACCAAGATTTTAAAAAAGAGCAATGGGTTACTAGAAGAAAACCCAGTGCATAATGTTTGCAGTACTGTGGAGAACCGGGCTTTATTTTTTTTATTAATGCGACCAACTTAATTCATTGTAATTAATTATCTAACCAGGGAAATACTGTACTAATCAATAAAGTGTCATTGAGGCACTTGTAGGTACCCACAAGGGGCATCTAACTGCGGTATTTTCAGCGACGAACTGACTGCGTGCTCATTTATTCTGACCCATAAAGAAAACCAGCGAAATATGAAAAATACCACGTGACTGCGCTCCCGCGCGCATCGTAAATCAGCGCCTCCAATAAGTTGATTGAAAGCAACTGCTTCGCCTGTCACCCGCCCGAAGAGACAGCGCATCACCTTGATGATGGCATTCATGGAAGAAGCAGCAACAGCAAGTTTTGCGGGGCGCGTGTGGCAGATAAGGCACAAACTCGGTCGCGATTTCTGCTTTCTTTCTTTTGCTTATTTCATTCTGGCCTAACTCAACGCAGTCTGTTTGAGGGCATTGCTTTACGATGCACGCGGTAGCGCCGTCACGTGGTATTTTCATATTTCGCGGGTTTTCTTTATTAGTCAGAATAAATTCGTACGCAATTAGTTCGTCACTGAAAATACCGCAGTTAGATGCCCCCCGACTGGGCCCATAAGTGCCTCATTGACATTTAAGTGATCAGGATAGTACTTCTCGAGTTAGATAATTATTTACAATGAATTAATTAGGTCACATTAATGAAAAAATACAGTCCGCTTCTCCACAGTACTAGCAAACATTATGCACTAGGTTTTCTTCGAGTAACGCATTTACTCTTTTTTTTAAATATTGGTGCATGATAGCTGGGACACCCTGTACATATTCTTGCTCCGTGAACTAACGTAACCGAGCGTAACCTAACGCAACTAGCGACGTCAAGAAAAATTGTCATCTTCAACTTTTTCCTGCCATACTCCTGGTTACCCAGAAGAGGAACGATAGGCAGGACCACAATCCCGCCCCTCGTAAGAGCCACGGACCAGTATTCCGGCTTCCCTAGTTAGTGGCACACAGAACAAGCAGCGGATGCTCGCTTCCGCTCTGCATTATACTGAGTCCGCGATAAATAGAATGAACCTGGTGGACTGGAATGTGGGGGGGTGCTGTTTAACATAGAGGTAGTGGCTCCTCCCATGCTGGATGACATTGACCTACCGTGCTTTCTTGGAGTGCATCGATCGATTGATTGATTGATTGATTGATTGATTGATTGATTGATTGATTGATTGATTGATTGATTGATTGATTGATTGATTGATTGATTGATTGATTGATTGATTGATTGATTGATTGATTGATTGAATCACGGCAGATTGTAACGCCCTGAAGGCTACACCTTAGCTATGATGCGCATCCTAGTGGAGGGCTCCGGATTACGTAATGCCGACCACCTGGGAACTTTTCTAAGGTGTGCCGAAATCTCGCGCGTTTTCGCTTTTCGCCTCCATCAGAAAACCAGCCACCGCGGGCGGGTTCGAGCCCGCGTCCTTGAGCTCAGCGGCACAACGTCTTAGTTACTGAACCCCCGCGGCGTGTAGCATGCATCAGTTGAAGGAACCGTGGGTGTGTGTATGTGTGGGGTGAAGGAGTATAAATGCTGGAGGTGTAGGCGTACAACGTACGTCCGCTTACACATGCGTTCACATACTACCTGTTCGTTCGGCAATTAAAATATTACTGGCTTTTTATTTTGTTCTTTCAACGAGGCAAGCGAGTAAGCTGAACAAAAAGACTATATGATTACTCTAAATCGACTTTACAGAGCCGGTCTGCTTCTAGAATGCATCTTCTGGTAAAACTGGATATTTCGGTTATAATAAACTGGAGGGCAGCGCGTCGCCCGGCCGGGATACCCCCTGATCAGGATCGCGCAGCCAAAGTCATAGTTCATCCTTGAGTTGTAGCGGACATAATGAAGAAAAAAGGATTTATAAAGCTGCTTTTGTAAGCCGATAGAATTTCTTGAGCCACTTAAGATGAAAAATGTTGGTCTGTCTGTCTGTATGTATGTATGTGTGTATGTCTCTCTATTGAGCCTTCCGGCCAAACGTTAAGGGATTAGTAGAAAAAGGCAGTTATCTGTGCAAAATATTTTCAAACCGCTAAATCTGTAAACACACTACATACTTGCAAAGATGGTTCGGGAAAAAGAAAACATCCGGCATATTAAGTCAAAACATAAGTTCATAAAGGACATTTGCAGTGTTTATTTAATGAAATATTCTAGGCTGCTTGACTTTAGCGATGGGAAACGAAAAATACGCTTTTTTCAATCAACACGTAGTTTTTTATTTGTATGTTTGTTTGTCGCCCATCAATGTTCTGACCCAAAATACAGAAAGCCCTTGCACCCGTGGTTCGTGCCTCGTGGCGTTATTCAAAAACGTTCCACAGTAACGAAAGGTCCCAGTATATTTTGGGGGCGGTAGGACTCTCGAAAATTGAATTTACTTGAGCACACATCCTCGTTGTTCATTCTGGGAGAAGCGAAAGGGAAGGGAAGGGAAGAGTATGAGAGGTGGGCGGGAGAAAAAACACAGGCCTTTACGTAGAGGAGGCGGCAGAAGACTCGTCTTTCGATGTCATTTGCAGTGAAGTAAGCAGATACGTGGCCAATTATTTTTAACTTGCCAGAAGACACTCGCGGTTAACCGAAATGCAAAGTCGCGTGAGCCTGAAAGGAGCGTTCATTCTCCAATCAGCGCCAGCAATGCGGGGACAGTAACGAAAAAACTAGATGTAAAGGGATCTTCTTTCATCAGGTTGGTCTTCCTGTTGCTTCTTCACTGAGCCACGAAATACATCCCGCCCTTGTTGGTGACATGCGGTCAGGTTATGTTTACGTCAATTACCAACACTGCACTGACATTATTCGTTAATACCGCTGAGAGACAGGACTGTCCACCTGACCTTTTGCGGATGATGCACAAATTTTCAATATTTGTTAGTTTCACTGGCTGTTTAAGGGGGCAGTGGTTGTGCTCGTAAAAATTTCTCGCACCCGCACTTGCCCGCCTTTTTTATGCCCTGTGATGTAACTCCCTTATTCTCTACACTTCGGCACAGAATCTACGGTACTGGTCGACGCAGCCGATCACGCTGTTTCTGGGTCTTCAGATCGATCACCATCGAAGCTACTCAGAGGAATACATAACCGGGCTGGTGGCTGAAGCATCCGCGTGAGTCAAACTACTGCAGCGTCGCCAGCTGTTCAAATCGTAGCACTAAATCCGCATCTGTGACAAAGTAATCCTGTCGAAGTTGTTCCAACAGATTGCACACCACTTCTGGCAGCAGATTCTGGCAGCTATGCTTATTTGAGTTTGCAGATTTAAAACTAAATATACTGATACATTTCAGAGCCTCAAGTGATATATGAGACATATTTCCAGAGCTCAAATGAGATATTGAAGTTCCAGAGCTCGAATGTAAAATCTCCATTATTTGTGTCCACTTGTATAAGCGCTTGAATCCCCGAAGAGGACGTTTTCCAAACTCCCAAGCAATGCCTACACTTATTACAGAAGCTGGGTACGTTGAGGTGGTTTTTCTGTTTAAAAAGACCGCCTGCACGCTTAATAGGCACATTATTTCTACCACTGGCTGCGCCAGGGACAGCAGACGATGGAACTTTACGTCCCCAATGCGGCTCACGGTCCGCTCAGCTGATAACAAAATGTCTCCGTGCGTTTTTCCTGCCGATGACACTACTCTGAAACAAGCTTTTCTCTTTGTTCCAGATCGATGGATTTCGTGATTCTTGTGACGCACTTCACCAAGGCTCAGAATGCTGCCTCCAAGAACTGCCAGGTGGAGCTCATCGGCAGCTGGGAGCCAGAAGCTTTCAATGACAAGCGCCTCATTAGCACGGTGGGTGAAACATTGCTATCAATGAAAGTCAATTCTGTTACAGTTTTCATGTAGACATTACATGGGAACAAACACGGGGAAACGAGGTGATTTTTACGTTCAAATCGAGAGCGTGAATTTATAAAAGGGTCGAGAGCTGGGCAAGTTTGTATATATTCACAATGTATGCCATTATGAATGTATGTCATTAATAATGGGCATTTATACCCCTCGTATTGTGTTCTTGTCTTCATCCCGTCAAGATTGCGCTGTTATATCATTATGAGTGCGAATGTAGTGGACGGGAGTGTGAGGAAGTGGAGGGAGGTGAAGTGGAAGACGGGCGAGTGCAGACAAGTCAGTTCATGGGCTAAACATGTCAAATAACAGAAAAGTACTGATTGCATATCATCGACGGTTATTAAAGATGGGTTTCTTTGCTAGCATGACCACCACGGAACAGTGCCTTCGGTGTGCATGTTTGCTGAACGTAGCCTTTTTAATAATGGGTTCAAAAGGAGCGTTGGTTTTAGGTTCTTGCAATCATGGAGATAAATGTTTCAGGCCCACTCAAAATAACTAGTGTGCTTTCATTTAGGATTCCTGAAATAGAAGTTAAAGAAGCAGAGGAACGTTTTTCAAATCCATTTCCCGAGTTTAACAATTTATTGCATAAATTTTTAGAAGTAGGCAGGATGGTGTGGAAATTTGCAAAAAAAAAAGCTATTCCAGGCCCGAGGGATCTCAGTGAAGATATTTCATACGGAAACACCACTTTTTTGTCTTCCTGCAAAGTGGTCGCTTAGAGGCCCATGCAAATAATGACACTGTTCAAGTTATTGGGTTTTGGGCTTGTGTATTGTTCTTTAGAAATAGATTTTAAAACACGAGAAAAAACTTCATACATTTCCAGTCACCCTAAGCATAAACATTTACCTGACGATCACAAATAAAGAATTCAGAAGAACGAAACCAAAAAACTGCGTTCAATCTGGAATGGCCAAAAGAATACAGAAGGAAGGTGCGTCCTATTACCAAGATTTGATTGGTTTTCATACATTGGTTGAACGCGAGTGTGAATTCAAAGTTGTACACTTTCAAGGGTCTGCTATTGCGCCTTTGTTCTTGGCAACGCAGTATCGCCCTTTCCATTGTTTTGCATATATCTTCATTAGGCGCTGCCAAGGTATGTGTACAAACGACGATGCGAGTTACACCGATCAGTACTCGCATTGCAAGGCGGCTGTTACGGAAAAGCGAAAGAAAAAGGGCCGAGACGTGCAGAGGGAACTATGGATATTCTATTTACATAATGATGATGGTAATTGCAGCATCCGCGGCCAATCAGGGCACTTATTCTTTCTCAATATCCACCCCACCCCAACAGAGTGAGTATACTGGTTGTCCAATAACTGTAACTTAACAACGTGAGGGTTCGAGCTAGTTGGTACTCCATAGTGAAAATTTAAAGCGCAACAAATTTAGACAAAAGACGATTTAGACAAAGTAGCGCTTGTCCTTGTGTCATTCGTCTTTTGTCTAAATTTGTTGCGCTTTAAATTTTCACAATAACTGTAGTCTGGTTCACTGGCACAGTCACTTTCAGATTTCATCCAGCTCCGTTTTCGGATAGCTTGATCTTCGAGCGGTGTTTCTAGCGTCGATGGCGCTCCGCGAGGCAGACGTCAGTAGGGAGGTACAGTTGTAGAAAGCAACCTAAATTGTTTGACAAAAGGAGTTTTCATATGAGCGTCGACGATTTTCTTCAGATTCATCTCAAGCCATTTATGATGAAACCTGTGTAGATCACACCTGTTGGTTTCATTGACCATCTTTTGTCTTCTGCGTTTACTGAACAAACGCGCTTTTGTCACGTCCGATGGTGCGTCTCTTTCGGGCCCCTAATCAAGAACTTCGGTGTTCTCCCAAATTTTCCACCTTAGTACATTTCCCAGCCATTGATCCGCTTCCTCAGTTAGATTGTCAAATCGGTCAAACTTCTACAAAACGTTCGGGTCGATGCGCATTGTTTTGCGGAGGACAAACGTCGTGAGGTTGTTTATTCAGGCCTCCCTTTGCGGTTGCCTTGTTCGTGGTATGTGCAGGTTGAAGCACGTCGTAATCTGTGTCCCGCGGGAGTTGCTTCTGGCTGAGGACAGTTGAAGGTAGCTCACACTCTCATTGGTCCCTGTGGTTATGCGTTTTCTCTGAGTGCTGTTGACGAATGGATTCAGGCTTCGCAGTTTGAAAATCTTCTGGTGAAGAGTCGCCAGAACTGGCTGTATCGATAGCGGCCCTGATCAATAAAGGCGACGTAAGAACTGAATGATGCGGAAGTCGATGTTCCTACAGTTTCCCTCGTAGACTTATTTACGAGCGAAGAGTCGGAGATGCCGAATAGTGCATCAGTAGTACGCTGAGATCCGGTTTTCAGTCCTTTTAAAGCGCATCTGGTTCTGGTGTCGATTATGATCTCTTTCCATTCAAATCATGTGGTAAATTCCTCTTCGAGACAATCGGTGGGTATGTATGGCTCAAGGTCCTTGTCCAATAATTTCAGCTTGGCTTCGTGTTCTTGGAGTCGGTACATTAGGATTTTCAGCATTAATTCAGTGGGACGCTGGCAGTTGACAGCGGCAACGGCTTCGTCGTGAATGTTCTGTATTAATGCACGAAGCTTCAACAAACTGTCATCTTTTTCTGCGTCAGTCATCATATTGTCATGAAGTGAAGATGCGGCTCTCGATTCATTCACCAAGATTCCGCAGCGGCGATAAGCTTCCACTGTGGTCAACGTTTATCATGGGCCCCTCAGTATGTAGGCACGTACGTGGCATCAGTGGGGTCCTATGGCCTCCATCGTTCTCTGAACCCAGGTCGGACACTTCCGAGTAGTCGAGGGGGTTTCGTTTCCAGGGTTTCTTGCACCAGTGTTGTGCAAAACCGGAAGACAAAGGGCCGGGACGTGCAGAGAGAACAATAGATTCTATTACATAATTATGATGATAATTACAGCATCCGCGGGAATCGGGGAACTTCTTTCACAACAGCGGCAATGAGCGGCCGCCACTACCGGTTCACCCGCTCCAGTTATCGCATGAAAGTCACTCCGCCACCTGTAATGACCAACTATTTTAAAGCGAAGCTTTATATTGCTGACATGCGAAATGAAAATCCGGCGGCCCCGTGTGGTAGAAATCTGCTGCCGCACAACCTCATACGCACGCGCTAAGAGAATTGGGTTCAAAGTAAGTTAGGTGAAAGGGCGGAGAGATTGGCAGGGTTTATAGATGACGTACCTACCCTCTCGCATCTACCGACACTCGTAAGTGGGAACGGCGCATCGGAGGGAGCGAAAGACAATCTCTCTCGCAGCAGAGCGCACAGCGCAACGAGCTAACTGAGCGAAACACAGCTCAAGCGACGACGGCTGGCAGAGGCGGTGGCAGTGCCGTCGGAACCGCATGTCACAGCTTTGCTGATTAACCCTCTCAAAGTACTGAATGGGCGCATTTATTCTCATTTATGTTTCAACAATGAAACATTTCACTTGTCATTTATGCGTTCCTATTTAGAACGCCGTGTTTTTCCCGTACAGCCATTCCTGTTTCTAGCTGTGCATAACACACGCTAGTACATTTTTTATTGTTTTCGTAACGTTTAGTGCAGTTGGCCTCCGCAGTGTTTACAGAGTAGCCGATTACATTATGCTAGGTGTGTGGGTATCGAGACGTTGATTGCGAGGGCGAAACCATAGCTGCTTCCAGTAAGACAATTCATCGTTTTGAACATCGGTCCTATGTCATGCAAACTCGCTGTGTTCGAAACAATTAAAAGAACAGTGCCCCCAACGGCAAGTACTGCTGGCTCAAAAACATATATGCTTACACATCGCTTCGGAAAACCGTATGGCGCTCTCATTTAATATCTTACTGCACATTTTTCTAAACAACATCGATGGCATGTGTAGTTTCACCGGACAATCTGCCTTCCGTTCTTCACTCTAGTCTTCAACAACCTTTAATATTTATTGCAGGACTTCCCAAGCGACTTGTACGCAGTTATCCTGCTCTGTAATTTCTTTTACGGTGGAAGCTCGGTGTGTCTGAACCCATTATCGCTGCTTAATGGCCAGCCACGTTTCAGAAAAACTTGTTGTTGGGCGACTTGGGCATCTTTGGTTAAACAACACGGGGCTCTGCGCGAAAAAGACAGCACATCCAGGTAATAACGGTACAAGCACATACTCTTACTCTCGTTGAGAGTTCGTTCTTGTTGATAATTTGTGCTTGCGCCGAGTTGAGAGTTTGTGCTTGTCCCGGTCTTGCTGTATGTGCTCTCTTTCACGCAAAGACCGTGTTTGTTCACCAAAGAATGGCAGCACGTCAGAATGATGTCCTACTTAGTCAGGGTTAATGCCGCAATACCATGCAGTGCAAACTTGTGATATGTTTTGTTGCCAGCGCCTGGCTGGAATGGTGGCGCGGGTCGTCGAGAGGAAAACTTCGCTCACAGAATCGCTTGTAGGGGCAGGGGAAGGCTGGTGTGGCCGGCTTGTCCGCATTAGTAGGAAGTGGACGAGGACTAGTAGTTCACCTCACTTCTGCTTCCTCCTCGCGATGCGTTCTGGCACTGCAGGTGGTTGGTCGGGTCGCAGCCAACGGCGGTACATACGGGACATCCTGACAACTAATGACCGATGGGCCTTGAGGGTTGAACAGTCAGTGGTGTAGGTCACTAGCTTGAGCTTCCCACCGTGCTTCCGATGCCCTTAAATCCTGGTTGCATGTTGTGATATCAAGTCTATAAAGTGTTAACTCACTCTGTAAGAGGTAGTGGCTTACGATATACGGGAGGAAAGTGGGAAAGACCGGTAGCTCTACTGAGGGATTGGAGGAATAAATTTGCTGGCCAGAACTGGATTCATAAGGACACAAGTTAGAAGTTTCCAGTACATGAGAGAGGCTTAATCTGACAGTGGGCACACAACAGGCGGTTGCGAGATTCTTAACCAGGATGTGTCGGAAAAGGCTGATTTGCACACGAATAAGTGGGCCCTTGTCCCGCAGAAAGAAGCTGCCAGCGTCGTAAATTTATACCTCCTGGACCGAGGCGTGAAACTGCCGCTGCTGCTGTCCCCAGTCCCTGGCCGTTGTGGAATACACCGTCGAGCAGGGCCTTAAGGTCGAGGAGGCCGTCTGCGCAACCTCAAGTGCTCCAAGGCCGCACTGGTGCCCTTTGCCACAGTAGGTTGTAGCGCGAAGCTGTGCAACGTGGCGTGATTGGGCGTGCGAGGTACATCTTAGCGAACCACAGGAAGTTTTTGGGCACATCTTTTTTAATCTGTCTCCTGCTCCTAAGCGTAATGTAACACGCTGTAAAAAATCACTTCGGCTTGAACTAATGGCACCTATATGAAGTACTTACGGCAAAGATAAACCTTTATAAACCCAAAAACTGGTGGATAATTATGAACGCATGCTGGAGGGAAGGTCTTATCAGTACAGCAGTTCTTCGACCTTGGTCGCCAGGTGGAAACACTAAACAGGCTGAAGCTTCTCCGCAAGTTTGGTGGGGTAACTTCTAAGTGTTTTTTTCACGGCATAACCGCGGAATCAACAATTTGACCTCCGAGACAAATTATGACCTCCTCCTGTGATGCCCACAACGTTAATCATAGGTGCGATACGACTGTTCCTTCTGTATGCACCAACGTTAATCATAAGTACTCTGTGAATGTAATACTTTCCCACAAAATATCTCTTCTGGAAAAGTTTGTAGAAACGAACAAATTTACTTAGAGTTGTTTGGGTGCCCTTTATAAATCAAATGGTTCCGTAGAGCCTTACATGGCCTATGCACCCTGAGACAAGAATTACCACAGTGGTACAGTGTTTCGCAAAGCAAACAACAGCCTGGCGTCTTTATGGGCGTTATCAGAGGCCATTTTTTGTGCTTAGGCCCAGACAGCCATTTTGTATTGAGAACAGCAAGTACCGTGCACCCTTAACCAGACATTACACGCTAAGGGAGCACATCAGCATAGCTACGCAGTGCAGGGACAGCTCATTATAGCACTAATGAGTGGAAATGGGTCATATATTTTTGGAAAGTATTTTATTTTGTTCAACGAGGTATGAGATTATAGGAACATACATGCTCCCGAAGAAAACAAAATTACTAGCAAAAAGGCGGCACAGGAAAATTTTGTCGCTCTAAAGATATCCATTCAAATTCCGACCAATTAACGTGATTTTTTGTGTTTCAAATTTTTTTCTGCTCACTCGTTTCTTCAGCTGAGGCCTACTCGCTGCAAGGAGAAAAAGATCCTAGACCAATCAAATTTGTACCTGCTTGATTATCTGTGGAAGCTCGGAGCCATATTCATCAATCTCATCTTTATATACAAAACTCTAGTATAATCACTCCTATTGTTTTACGGTCCCCGCATACTTTCCTGTTCCAATAGCACCCTTTTTTGATATTCAGTTTCTCTCTTTCCTCGTATGAATGTATCGGCGAATGAAAGCTCGCAGTTAATTGAAATGTGTGCCCTGATTAGTATCTGTGATGCTCTCGGCCCTGGCACAGTGTCTGTTTATCCATAAAAGTATTGCCTAATTACAGCTTTTTTGCAATATAAGCTGTTTTAACATTTTGAGTAGTGCTTATAAGAAACGGCGTCCGAGCAACACAAAGCCAATGCGACATGCCAGGATTTAGGTTGCTGCATAGTCCTGGTAAAAAGTAACATCCTTAGACACCAGCCAGGCTGCTCTACACAAACGTGACCATATCTAGAACGTTTCTGGGGACCCGCTATGATATCGGGAAGCTGCCTGTATAGCCTTCTTAAGTGCAGAGCGCTTTAGGGGCTCGCCTTGTCGTCGTATCTCACTCGCTGGACCCAAGTAGATCTCCACGCGGAGTTCCGTCGTCGCGTCGTAACCAAGAGGCTTCGAAAGCCAAGCGCTTTATATAGTCATAAGCGTTTGAAATTCGTGAACCGCTGGCGGTTGTCATACATCACCGTTGTTTAGCGGAAAGAAAACTAGGTACATTTGAGGCAAAATGTACGTAATTAACCAGCATCGCCTGCGTTCATTTAGTTAGGAACGCTCCTTGAGTTGGTTTTTTACGATAGTAAGCGAAAAAAAAGTGGCAGTGCAACGCCGGCACGTGCGGAAGTAAGAGCAAGCACAAAAAGAACAGAACTCCCGATGGCGCAGTTTAAGGCAGGGGGCGCGCGAGCACTGTGAAGGCGAGAAATTTGAAATGCATTGGTTGGCAGCAGTGAGCGGATAACGGCGCTACAAGCCCATTATGGCGAACAACTGCTGTGCACTTCCGACAGATTTCACATGAGTTGAACGGCTTCAATTTTTTCGTAGTCCCTTTTAGCGCTGGTCGGTTCTCGGATGACCTGTTTTCGCTCAGCTCCGTCCATAGGATTAGTCGTACACGTACATTGTGACTGTTAGGTTACGTTATAATTCGAAACGAAAATGCAACATCGTACGTAATGGCTATTTTTATTAGTTAAGTCGAAAGCCTTATAGTGCCGCATTGTACGAAAAAACCGTTGTTGTTGTTCTTATTGTTTTTGTGGGTGGTGGATGTGGTGGTGGTAGTGGTGGTGGTTGTTCCGGACACAAAACCACCGCTGCAGTAAAGAGTAAATAAAAAACACACTGCTGAGTGCGGTGTAGATTTCAACGACGGTGTCTCAGAGCAGGGGCCCAGGGAATTACCACTGCGCTATTCCGCACGAGGCTGGCGGTGGAAGAACAGCCTGAACAAGTGCGTGCTCGCATGACAAGGAAAGGTTACGGCATTTGAGTGGAACAGGCGCACTGTGCGGGGCACAGCTCTTATTTTGCGGAAGCTATGGCGGTAACACCGCGTCTATTGCCTCAAAAATTGAAGTAGTTCCACTCGACCTCAAAAATATCGGAAGCGCGCAGCAGGGATTCGCCAGTGTTTCCCTGTGTAATCAAATCGAAGTTTTTATAGAAAGTAAAAACGCTTCCCGCTGCCAGAATCGAACTGTGTGCCTCGCAGTATGAAGCCAGAGTCAATCCAATTGCTCAATTTCGACATGGCAAGAAGCGGCTTAGAAACGCAGACCACAATCACAGAATCTGTCACGAGGAAGCTTCGCGTTCAACCATCGTCATTTGACGGAAGGGCGCGTGACGTCTTGTGAATACCTTGTATTTGTGTTGTTTTTTGCAACGCCACCTGTATACAATTGCCTAATACAGGCCCTACTCTCCCACCAAGAGGAGCTGTGCGCCCTCTCTCGACTAGTTTCGAGACCAGCCATGCCGCTGCACCACTACTAGTCAAGAAATGGCACCGCAGCTCCTGAAAAGATCTATAAAGAAAGCACTGGACGGAGTTTTCCTCAATTTGGGATAATTAATCCATAATTTATGATGTGTTCGTTATTTTATAATATTGTGGACTTATCTTGCGGCCTAGCAATGGCAGCTTCTGTGTCAGCGGCGCAGCGCAACGATCCCCCATAACACATTGCATACCAGTAACGTGTGCGTGTGTGGCGCGATGGGATAGACATTAGCTTCATAACGCGAGGGACCCGGGTCCAATCCGGACCAGGGGAAAGGGTTTTCCTTTAGAAGCCTCTGTTTGGGTGCGTGATGCCGTCACCCCAGACCAGCTACGACGATAACCGGGCTCCTAAAGTTCTCGCACTTAGTGACGTGGTAACGAAACTCACAAAGAGATGCAAGCACTGCGTAGCAGGGAAGATGCCTGCCCAAGTTGTTCACGCCAGTAGTTGAAACAGCGAAATTGAAGAAAGAGACGCAAAAAACAGAATGTCCGTACATAAATTGTTGGTTAGTATTGCCAGGACAAGTGCACCGAGGATTTTTTTTTTGCAATTGTACCTGCTCTCCTGAAGAGAATTGTCACGAAGAAGCAGTGATACAACGCCGCATGCTGTTCTTCGGAGTTAGCAGTGCCTCATGCTGAACGCGGCTGTTCTTATGCCACTGTAATGTTCGTCGGATTCAGGTCACCAAGTCTGGGTTCAATCCTTGCAGGAGTGGGCCTGTGACACGGTCATATCTGAACCATTTCAACGTGTTTCTGTGTCATTAAGATAAATTCTTGACGTTTGGTCTGTGAAAGCAAAAAAAAAGAAAGGCAAATTTATTTTGTTGTGTGTTTTGTTTCCGAAAGGTATGTAACTCCACCTCTACCTATATACGTGGCAAACACCAAACGCCAACGTTTTGTCACTACGACGACGACCCCAAGAATGGTAGGTGGAGAACCTACAAGACGTCCCTGGACATGCTTAAGGAAGTAAGTGGTGCTTCTTCTGGCACGTATGAGATTTGTTGAGACTGTCTTCTTGTCATTTTAGTGGGGGATCCATAGCAATGTCTCTCACGTTTTGCGCTCTGCAAATTCAATACAGAGATGGAAGAATTACTTCTAAAAAGGAAATAAATTACATTACTCACTCCTTTCCTGGAATTTTATAACATAAAATTAAGTTAAATTATAAATTACAGGCGGGCGTCAGTAATGACATTACATTACTATTACTTTTCAAAAGTAATAAAAGTACTTTTGAAATTACGTTTGAGTTCGTAACTTATGCGATGGTCCAGCCTCTCAGGACCGCGCGAGCTCAAACCATTTGAAGGTACTCGAACAATGCGTTCCAGCGACAAAAGACAAACGGTTTGCACGCTTTGGTTCTTATCCCCACCGGATTAAAAAACGGCCATTCCCTGCAGCGGGCTTAAACCAGTGACCAGTGTAATGAAGCCTTGAACGCAACCTGCATGTTTTTCTTTAACCCAACTGGCTGTCGCCACGGCATTCCCGGAACGCATTAAAAGGGAACGAAGAGGGACTAGAAAGCAGGCAGAGCTCTCATCGAAGCGTTGTTTCCTTCGCGTTCGTAAAGTTCCAGTGCCCAGAGACTCTCTGGGCATTGGATACTCTACTTGGTCAACTATTCCTTGGACATCTTTTTATGCTGTAGGACAAGCAGACAAGCTTTATTGCAGTCGAAAGGAATTGTGAAAGTAATGAGTACTTTCTATGAAATTACTGGCCTGAAGTAATTTATTACATTACTAAACTCGCAGCACTCAAAAGTAATTCATTACATTACTCATTACAGCAAAAGTAATTCATACTAATTCTGTAATTAATTACTGTAATTTCATTTCTGCCAAGTCTGATTCAATATGTAAAGACGCTTCCATCATGCAAGCTAAACTTCGTCACGGCTGTACATCCTTCCCGACTCACTTATGATCTTACTGATTCTTTGTCCGGTGCAAGCTGTTTTACCTTATGTGCATAATTACCCGTTTATTCCTTCTTTCATTTTAAAGGAATTAATAAGCCCCAGACAGGCATTGTGCAACGGTGGTATCATGGATTAACTTTTTTAAATGTGCAAATTTTTCAGCTGTTGGGTCACATGAACTGTATAAACCTCCCTCTCCTTCACTGTATGCCTCTTTGGGAAGTAAAATATTTTACTTGCCTCAAGGCGAGTGATATTTTTGCAGTAGATATTTTTGCAACAGAAATAAGGATAGGTACTCAAGAAAGCAAGGAAAGCAAAGGGGAAATGTGGTCGCCATATACTGTTCTTAGAAACGATATAGCTTTTGAATGATTAAAAATAAAGTGGAGAGAACATGCCTGACGGGTGGAATCTGAACCCGCGATCTCCAGAATACGCGTCCAGTGCGATGACCACTGCGTTACCGGGCGCGGACTGTGCTCCCCTCCACATGTATGTATGTATGTATGTAGTATGTATGTATGTATGTATGTATGATGTATGTATGTATTGTATGTATGTATGTATGTTGCATGTATGTACAGTCGGCCTAAACTTTTACTTGTGTTTGGTAGCTGCGACTTTTCATACGTCAGTGGCGTATGACAGAATCCCAGTTGCAAACAGGTCGAGTTCCAAACAGGACGGAAGCCAAGTTGCAAACAGGCCCATCGTCTGCTATGCTGTTCCTTCGTAAGAGCGTCATAAGAGTGAAAAATCGCAGCTCGCGTAAGCTAGTTAAAGATTTGGCAGACTGTACAGGTGCTGTTATAAGTAATTGGAACAAGCTTTTGTGAATATCACAAAATATTTGTCTTACTGGATTTATAGCAGCCATTACCAGTTTCTAGGAAGCTTTTTCGGTTAGGTAGAACAATATTTAAACGCACACCAATGCCGCCAGGCAGTCTCCGGAAGAAGTTCGCGCATATTTACGAGATTGTGTTCCAGTTACTTTGGACGGCACCCCTGTACGTATGTATATATGGGAATGTGTGTATGCATGTATGTATGTATGTATGTATGTATGTATGTATGTATGTATGTATGTATGTATGTATGTATGTATGTATGAATGTATGTATGTATGTATGTGCGTATCCATGTGCGTATGTATGCATGTATATATGTGAATTTATGTATACATATACGTATGTATGTATATATATACATATATGTATGTATGTATGGTCTGTATGTATGCAAGGGTGTATGCATGTGCGGGTGTATGCATGTATATATGTATGTGAATTTGTGAATACAGGTACGTATGTATTTATGTATGTATGCATGTATGTACGTATGTATATATGTGTGTATGTATGTATTCATGTATGTGTATCCAAACAGAAATATAATAAAAAGTTTCTTCGGTATCTCGTTCCCCTGGTTTCAATATCATGATGCTCATCGGAAGTTCGCCTAGGGTTGCGTATTGGAATGTCGTTTATATATTTATCGTAGCAATCGAAAATAGCTTGAATTCAGGTGTCTTACCACACTCCGCGTGCGATTGCAGATTCAATCAGTGGCGCATGCTCTGGACCCTTCTACATCAAACATGTTTGGCTGGGCTTTCTTCGACATCGACTTGGAGGACTGTCACGGTGACTGCGCCGCCTACTGGGGCCCCGGAAAAAACTCTGGTAGAAAAGAAGCGGCTGCCTATTACAGGCTGAAGGTGGCAGCTACTCTGGCTAAGGCAGATTTGCGAGACAAAGACGTTGCAGACGTTTCCAATGATCCTGAATATGCTCTCGTATTTTGACACTTCGCCAGCTGTTCATTCAAGGCCCCAATAAATCCAAGTTTTCTCAAAGAGTTTACAAAACAATAGCACCAGAAATATCGGCGTGGAGTCAGTGTAAGTGCACGTATGTTTACCGCAGCACTGAAACTTGAGCGCGTATCCGCGCGAGCAAGGGGCAGTTCCTTTCAACAGGGCTACACCACCCTGCGTAAGAGACAGGGCAAAGCTGCTGCCACGTTATGTTCGTGAGCCCCACTCACGGTGCTGTGTATCCGTGTATGTAAGCCGCAATGCACAAACTATTTTTGAACTATTCTCCTTGCCTGTGCGAGGGCAATGATGGCGCTCTGAACTAAACGTGCAGCAAAATATATTTTGTGAGTACATATAACGGTGCTTAGATTTATAAAGTGTTTTTTGCCAACATTCAACGTTTCCGTCTCGCACCCACGCCGAAAAACCAGGCACTTCAGGTGAGTCTGACCTCTATACACGCCTGCTTTGAAAACAGTCTACTGGGATTTCCCCCTTACCAACCAACGCAACTTCCCTTCATGAACAACGCCATCTATGACGCAGATTCCGCAGCACTGGTATTACATTCCTCGCTAATGCAGACTGGTGGATCGGTCCGGACACCAGCCAGCAACAAGGCATCTAAGAATAAGGTGCCTCTCACTGGTGGAGGCCCTAACAACATCCTCCTGCTCACCAGTAGTATAAATTTATCTCTCTCTCTCTCTCTCTCTTCTCTTTTTTTTTTTTTATATAATTATAATATATATATATATATATATATACGTGCCCCACGTGCGCCAGCCCCTAGGTGCGCCCGCGTATAGTGATTGTAGTGCAGCGAGCGCGCGTCGTACACCGATAGTGACGTCAGTGCGCCATGTGCCCGTGCGTGCGTGTGCAATACACAGTTGGCGGACATGAAACACATGTGGTGCGTACCAAGCCCGGAACATGCGCACAATGGTCCCGTCTGGTATAAAGACTGCTCTCACGGGTGCGGTAGGGAGAAGTTAGAAGGAACAGCTCGGCGGAAGCGGAACCAGGATGGGAGAAGCAAGAGGCCGACAACCGGACCGACAACCCCGGGCGAGCTCGGACTAACCTGCATATGTGGTGGACGCACACGGAGTGGCTTGGTACAAGGACTCGAAAGAGGTCATGAGTGTGGAGCGGAGCGCCTAATTATTTTTCTGCATAATAGGTGCAGTGCGTTTTTCAGTGTGGCGTTGTTTACATGAACGTATGTGATACGAGCTGTTGTTTCTATTCATGTCATTTTTGTTTTGCTGTTCCGGAATAAACTGCGAATTTCTGTTTCTTTCGTGTCGGCGTCACTTCGTCGGGTGGGGTCAGGCTTGCGAACCCTTCGCACATGGAGGAGGTTCCTTCATTATGTACATATATTGGAGACAAAAATGCTTGTTGAGTTACTTCTAGTCGAGAAATTTTTGCAACCCTGACAAGCCTTACGGGAAACAACCTTTCAATAAGACCAATGAAATCAGACCACGAAACACATCTAATTTTTGCTTCGAGAGTGGCGTTTTGTAGTTTACATGAGTTTTTTTTTTTTGTAAATTATCTTCAACGTAGTACCGAACCTACTTGTTACGTGGCTGTAGAGCAAATGAGACAAACTTGAGATCGGGAAACGATGCTATCACACGAAGTCTGCCGTGGCCACGCACAGCTTCCTCACCTTCAAAGTCGGTTGCTGACGGTGATATATGTTCTACAGCACACAGTTCTTCTTTATGGGTACATTTCGAATAAGGCTTCAATTGTCTTCCAAGCAATAGACATTCTCTGTTGCACAATAACGTTTTTCGACTACTGGCGATACAATAAGAACGTGAATGCTGAAGTGCAAGGTGCATGAACACATCTTAACGTTGGTATAATTTAAATCCTGTCAAAAAACTTTTCTCATACTGATTGTCTGCAGCACAGTTCTTTGTTACACGTCTTAATACCCCATACTATCAAACTATTATTTCCGCACTCCCATTCATTTGGTATTACTGTGGTATCAGTAGAAAACTTTACCTTGCAAAGAATTGGGTGGTATGCTTCTGTCCGGGAGCCCAAGTGACGACTTGGCGATTTCTGCCCTGGAGACCAGTGTAGCCAGGGGGTGTAGCCAGGTTGGCTGAGGAAATGGTGTTCATGTGATTCTACATAGGTGTTTAGTAGGATAAGAAATGAGGAGGGCGGAGGAATTGTGTCAGTGTGCGGTAATGCTCGGGGATGTCTTGGAAGGGGACCAACGCTTGGCTGTACAAATCGCACCTCGGTTAGCCTGGAATGAAAGGGCTGTTCTGGTAGGCGTAATTGTTTCCCGCCTCTGAGTAGTGACTGGTGTCCAGAGAAGTCAGTGTTCCGGTTTGCGCGACGATGGCTGAGTAGCTGGTGTGTTTTGAAGGCCACTTCGCCCGACAAAAAGCTACAACAGCCAGCCTGCGAGCCCAGTCCGTAAGTATGATCAGGAACGTTGTTTCAATTTTATGCCAGATCTATAGCGGACTATTCGACCGAACCAGGTGGAGAGGGTATCAAGGGAGGGGCAAGTGCGAATTTATCGGCGTAGTGACCACTGCCTTATGTAGAGATAGGGTGGGGTAAGGCCTTATAGCTGTGTACGAGATGGGGCGTTTTGCTATATGCCCTGTAAGGGCTTGGCTACGAGCGTAACGTCGACCTGAGTTAAGTGTGGGATGCATGTGCTGGGGTAAAGATTAAACTTATATGTGATGTCGTCGGGAGAAAGTTCACAATTCACCGACCATTCCCACTCTATGCAATGCTACCGTCAGCGGGAAGGCGTCCCCGAACCGAGGCTTCGTCACCTCCGTCATGGGAGGTAGCGTGGTGGTGAGCGGCCAGGAAAAGTTACTGCCTTAGTGAAGACAACAACCCGAAAACAAAATTTATCTGGTTTACTGTATGACGAGAGAGGATCCGAGACAACACAGGAACGATACCCTTCCGGACAAGGTTACAGCCTACCCGAACGCAGCGACAGCATGGATTCGCCGCTGAAAACCAAATGCGAACTATTCACCTAGGAGCGGTTTTATACACAATAGCCGTAACGGCTCCATGGCATTTCCAAAGCTACTCTGCACACTGCCCGCAAATAGTACAGACACACACAACACCCTTTCCGAGTTCGCTGAGGGCGGGTAGTAGTGGCGGGTAGACAGAAACCTTAACGGCCACGCGGTTTTCTTAATGCTTTTGTGCACGCAACCTGCAAATAGTACAGGCACACACAAGACCCTTTCCACAGTTCGTGAGGGACCGGCAGCAGCGGCACTCAGTTAGTCTGGACGAGGGGGAGAAGAACACTCGGCCGCCCATCCACCCCGCCTGGGGAAGTTTCAAATTGAAGATCCGTTGGCTGTCGCTGCAAACGGTTTGAATCACCTACAGCGAGGCGGCCACGCGGAAGGCGTACGTAGTGGTCACTTTGCCAGAATACACAGGAGCCCTGTGCGAAGCTTGCAGTACGCCGCGAACAGAATAGCCGGCGCGCTGAATCGTAAGAGCAGGTGGTTGCCCTGGGGATATGCGTACGTTGGGGGGTGCAATGCAATGCTTCCCCCCGAATCTGCGTCGGGCTTTCGTGTCTGCGGTAAGGTCGCTATTGAAGCACAGTCTGTCGCACCCGTTGCAGTTTTAGCCGAAACGACAATCGAGAACGTGTATTTGGAACCTGGCGCACGTGCCTTTCAACTCTTTCAGGTCAGCATCTTGACGCCGAATGCGCTTCATGGCATTCCCTGACACACGATATGCGTCGTTGATTCGTGCTGGTCGCTTTCGTTCAGTGCCGTTAAGCGGGTACTCCTCGTCGGACGTCGCATTAGCATCGGTAGCATCGGCACACCGTCGACGATCACACTCATGCCGCTGCTGTGGGGCCCCGTTCGCATGTAATTTTTTTATGCGTAGGCTTCACTGTGTAACACTTCATGTGTGAAAGCTAGCTTACAAAAACCAATCGCTCACTGACGTCCTTAAAATGGGCCTCACTTCCAAACACATATGGTAAGAATGCATTTGTCGGCAATGGAGGAGGTTTCGCTGTTGATGATGGTAATTGCGATTCGGATACTGAGCAAGCAGAGTTGCCGCAGGCCATTTGAAGAATTATTTTGGTTGCAAGGGACACTCGCCTGTAGATGACAGTGGTCATGCTAACACTGAGAAAACAGACAAGCAGCGCACAAGGCTTATTGCTATGCTGTGGGAGCTGTGTCAGTTTCTTGTTCCGGTCCACGTATTGATAATGGCTTGCTGCTGCAACTACTTTTTAATTTAGTGCAATATACACGTCACGAAGTTTGCAACTAACTGCGTCATGCATGAGAGAGAGTACATGAGCCCAGAGCAGAATCACCAGCGTCGATGTGTGCAGTGGCCAACACAACCAAGGATGCGAGGAACTGATGCAGATTTATTCTAGGTGCTCAAGCAAGCCTCACTTGGTTCATTTGCACCATTAAGCAGGGTTCAAATCTTCTTTATTGTTCTCTTTACGTAGGTACAACAAACGCAAAATAAATTCCTGCCTATAAAAAGCGTTGTACAGTACCTCTCTGCTCGTGTCTGGTGTGTTTGTGTGTGTGTGATACTGTGCTGAACGTAAAGAAGCCATGAAGACAAAATACAATTTCGGTTCATTAGAAAGGCCGCTTTGTCCCGATAACAATACAACAAATATCATCTCAAACTTCAGACAAATAATCGAGATATTCAAGAAGGCACATTCTACAGCAATGACTTTACTGCCACTATCAGGCGATTTTTTATGACGTCACAAAGTCTTGTTTCCGCGATTGGCGGACGCCGACCGACATTATTAGTATGAGACGTACCTTTGTCATTTTAGTGGGACCTTTAGTTCCATTTGCAAGCTAACGCGCAGTTAACACACTAATAACTTTTTAGTGCTAGCCCATAAAACGCCACTCCTGCCCACATGACGTCACTATGGCGCGATATCTCGATTTTTAAGACAAAAGTGTTTTATTCCAGGATACACGAAGATTTGACTGCGTCATATCCATCACGGAAATGACGCCAGCACAATGAAGCAAGTGGCCTTAGAGGTTTCACCTGTTATACTCAGGGTTGTTCGTTTTCTAGTTTTATAATCTAACACGAAAGTGTTTTATGTCGGGATACACTAAGATTGCACTGACGCCATATCTGTCACGGAAATGACGCCAGTGCAACGAAGCAGCGGTCTGTAAAGGGTGCACCCCTGCCCAAAGGGTCTTCTTGTGAGGAAGCAACCTGTAGTACTGAAGAGGACGTTATACTTTTGGTAGTTCGTTTTCTGGTTTTATGTTTTAACACGAAAGAGTTTTATGCAGGGATACACCAAGATTTCACTGACGTCATATCCGTCACGAAAATGACGCCAGTACACCTTTGCCGAAGCGACCCGCCAGCAGGACATCACTCGCCAAGCACACCCACAAGACAGCCGCCGACCCACAAATCATGTTCAGCTGCAGATTTCGCTGCACATCTCACTTTCGTGTTTCACCGATTCCTATGACAGAGGAATCAACCACGGTTTTTTTTTCCAGATTTCTCGCGTTTTCTTTTCTGTCCGAAAGAGCGGTTCAAAAATATATTTCGTGGCTGGGGCGGGGCGGAGTGAATTACCAGTCTAGTTCTTTCGAAGTGAATAAAGTTGTAATTTTTTCTCATGGTTCCGTTAAGAGTACGCCAACAGATTTCACCATAAAGGATATTGCAAGCGTTTACTAACATCGCGCACAGACAAAGGATAAAGAAAAGGAGGAGCAGGAAACCGCCTGCTCTGCTGCGTCCTTTCTGTGGCTTCGTCTGTACTCTCTTATTACGCCATAAAACAGGCACTTTTGTCAGGTCAACACTCGTAGTGCTTGAGCACTTATATTTTATTGCTTCACTAAACTTCTTGACATACTGAAGTGATTGGGTTCAATGGCCATTTTATGAAGGGTTGTTCCATATACATGTTCGGACATTTTCAACTCTCGAGGTAAGTGACCATGTGCCAGGCTTCAAAACACGAATATGGCTTGTGGTTGACCAACCAACGGCTTTCCCGATGAAATATGACACAATGCCGAGTTTCTCGGCTTTGTTAATTACAATACAAATGGTTGAGCAGCTAGCATTTGTCTTAGTTGGGATCCGACAAAGCGCAATTTTTTCCATCACTGCCTTATAAAATTGACGATACTGGAAACGCGTTTCTGCTATTCCAGCCTTGTAGATAAACATGAATTAAATGCCGAGGGCTCAGTGTGCGCCGACAACGTGTCCAATGCCCCTACACATACCGGTTAAAAACTGGTATATAAAAGTTTAGGAGAATCCATTATGAAATACGGAATTTCAATATACGGTCTTGCATCATGCTATAAGCTCAATATTCTGAACACCATCCTCCATATAATTGCTTACAACCTCGCAAGATATACAAGCACCATGGTGAATTAATAGACGATGTTATGAAACATTTTGATCTTTTACCTGTTGGAAAGTAATTTATGTGTAATGCTTTGTGCATGCACTTTTATCAGAATCAGTTTAAAGTTGTAATTGTGAAAGCTAGGCCTCTAAGAAACATTGAAAAATTTGTATAGCCATGTGTGTGCACTTATTACGGTTAAAGAACCCATGCCTTTTATGCCCCACATTTATTTAACACAATTAAAACCGAGCCAGTAGTCACTAATATGAAGCAGGTAAAACATCTTTGATGTCATTTATTGCAGACATTAAACGAATGCATTGCACTGTTTTGGATGTACCTAAAACCATTGTAACAATTTTAAGTGCTACTGAGTGCGCCTGAGTAGAGTCTTAAATGCCTTTCCTGTGTATGTAGGTAAAAATTTCCTTGGCGCTTTAAAGTGTTTATTTTCTCTCCTGTGTCATTTTATTTTATTTTTTATTACTTTTTGGGGGCAGGGTACTTGCTCAGATATTTTCCTTGCGATTGCTTGGCTTTTTGAGCTTTCTATTCCAAAGTTGTCCCAATTCGCATCCTCCTTCCTCCTGTGACTGCCTAGCGATGTAACAAAAGCCATGTGGCTTATGCGGGCTGGATAATGTTCTGTAATTTCGAAGAGTGAATAAACATTACTATTATTATTATTATTATTTCGTACGAAAGATTTACGCTAGGAGAAAAAAAGCACACGAAGTTATCACCATGTTTCCACGCAAATTCCCCTACTTTTTCTCCTTCTCCGAAAATGTTTTCGTTTAATGGCATTTCGAAACCTTTTTTGCAAGGACGCTTCGTACACATTACTGTTGTATGCGCGACCACTGCCGATACAGCGTACGCAATAATGTTCGCGAAACACGTGTTTTAAAATCATCATTCTGGCTTACCCGCCCGAGCTACATGCGACACAACATACAGATCCCGCGACAACGACAATCGTATTATTGTCGTATTACACAATCGTCACATTACAGCAACATAGTGAAGGCGTTGCTTCACATGCGCGAAACGTAGAGAGCGACCGAAGCGTCCCTTAACGCAGCAGCTTATGACGGACACAGGTGTAGAATAACTGCTTGGGAGGCGTCAGTGATGAGCAGAAATGGAAGCACATACAACGTCTTTGAACAGAAAGAAGACGCCTGACCCTTTTCCAGCTTTCCCCTGCAGTTTGAATGACAGTACACTCTCTTGAAAGCGAAGCGCAATTCAAGTGGCGCCCCCTGCGCGACGACGTGCATTAATGTTCTCGTACTTCTTCCGCCAGGTTCTCCCCGATGCGTTCATTCGGCTCGCGCCACCTCCGAGCGTGAGAAGGATCCACCGTCATTGTTCTTCAGTCACTTCTTGGCGAGGCTTCTACGGCCGCCGTGTTCGCTCCGGCCGTGAGAAACGCCGGTGGCTGCAGGAGCAACTGAGGCGATGGCAGGCCCCCGCTGCAGCGCCAGGCCTCGGCTAGTTCTCGCCGCAAGGACTCGGAGATGTTCCTGCAAAAACAACGCCCGCGTCATGGAAACAAGCTCCTGACATGCAGGCGTAGTGTGAACATTAAGTCGCCCCTAGCCGAAGTAAACCTACATTATCCTTAAAGGGGTCCTAAATAGGCCTCCGAAAGTCACCATTTCCATCGCGCAATCGCAGAGTATACCCCTCACGACAACGTATACCAAATATTACAATTCTGCGTAAAGCAGGGGCCGCACAAACACGAAAAGGAGATCGTTTGTTTCTTTCCTTGTTTCTACCACTTCCTCGCCGCCATATTGCCGCGCTCTGACGTGCGGCAGAATGCTCTGACGCAGCCTCTACGACGCACGAAGCACTGAACAGGGCCTCCTCAATTACCAGGGCCGGATAGCCCGCGGACTGCCCGAGACGCGATCCCAGCGCTCGATTTTCCCACATATTCCTATGAGACTTGCGGTACGAACGCAGTCCTCGGGCTGCCCCCGGACCACCCAGGACTGGTATATCGAGGAGGCCCAGTATGGCGCCGCTCTAAATTCTCTAGCCAATCAGCGTTCCCGACTCCGGGGTAACGCGGGTGCTGTTCCGGCACCGGTGGCACTACGTATCTTAGCAGGGACGAATGTCGCCTATCGTCTCTATCCGTCACACACGCTTGGCTGAGTTTGCACATATAGCGGTTGAAGGAGTCTGGTGCGTTTCCCAATACCAGTGAATAGCCGTGCAAGCCTTAGCGCTTTGACAGTGGCCACATAATGCCAACCATAATCGGCTTAGAGTTGGTATCGGCGTGCCTACGGTTTCAACCAAAAGTGGCCATTGCGATACGTGAGGGTAATCAAAATAATGGCCGGTGGTGCAAGCAGAGCTTTTCGATTTAAGTAACTCTGGTTGCAAGGGTGCGCCCAGATAAAGGTGTGAAAAATATCCATTAAGCGACCAGGGGAAACTATCCTGTGCGCTTCATTTGTAATTAAACCAATGATAATTACTTCACGCACATCGGCTCGTTGGAAGTAAACATGGGTGATAACCGTTACTAAGGTGATTGATTGTAGGGTTTAACGCGCCGACGCAACGCAGGCGATGAGGCGCGTCGTAGTGTAGGGCTCCGGATTAATTTTGACCACCTGGGGATCTTTAACGCACGCCGAAATCTCGTACACACGGACGTTTTTGCTTTTCGCCTCCATCATAAAAGCGGTCGCTGAGGCCGGAAATCGAACCAGCGGACTCGTGCTCGGCAGCACAATGCCTTAGCCACTGAGCCACCGCGACGGGTAACTGTTACTAAGGAAACCTAGTTAAAGGCATGTATTGATTATTTTCAGCGGACACCAAAGAACTTAGTTACCGCGACACGACTCTAGTATTAGGGACAATAATATTCCCCCTAATAATATTAGGGGCAAAGCCCCTTAGATGCTCAGGCTGTTGGAGTCTTATGTCGTCGTAGTAACCATCGTCTCATGTAGTCACGGTACTAAAACACCGGTACACTCGTTTAGGTCTCGCGCTGGAACGCTTCTAACACGTACTAGAAAAACACCGGGACACTCGTTTACGCCTCCCACTGGGACGCTTCGCAACGCGTACTAGAAAAACACCGGGATACTTGTTTACGCCTCGCATTGGAACTCTTCGTAACGAGTACTAGAAAAACACCGAGGCACTCGTTTACGCCTCGGGCTATTAAAACGTAACGCGTACTTAAAAACTACCGGGACACTCGTTTGCGCCTCGCACTGGAACGCTTCGTAACACGTACTAGAAAAACACCGGGACCCTCGGTTACGCCTCGCGCTCTGACGTTAGTTCGGGGAAACCTCGACGTTACTTGGCGTAACACGGGGGAGAATCTTGGCTCAGATCACGATATCATTTGTGTCACCCTCGGGGGGACCACCATCAAGGCGAAATTGAGTCAATCCAACATTACAGACTGGGACCGGTTACGTAGACACGCAGACAGTGAAGGCGAAGACGAGGACCAAGACAGCAAGACGTATGGGGCGTGGGCCAAGAAGCAACGCGAGTTTTGTCAAGAAATTTACGCAGACGATTACTACGACTACGCAAGTTCCCTTCGTAGACAGCAGGCTTAGCCACATGTGGGCGGCCAGGCATGGTCTTACTCGAAGGTGGAAGAGGCAAAGACATAACAAGAAGCTTCGCAGACGTATACATGCGCTTAACAAGCAGGCGGCCGAGTATGCGGAGCAGCTATGCAGGGAAAATTGGATGAAGATGTGTGACAACCTACAAGGCACACTGTCTACGAAGAAGGCTGGAAGCTGTTGCGCCACCTCATAGATCCGTTAAAAAGCAAGAGTGCAAGCGCTCGAGACATCACAAGAACGAATCAACAGTTACGATGGGGACGGGGAGAAGCTCATTCGTGAACTCACAAGTAAGTACCTCAAGACTGAGAAGAGCGGTAACCCGACTCTCGAGTACGAAGGGGATAGCAACGTCGAGCTAGACGAAGTCTTCACTGAACTAGAGCTGGTTGCGGCCATCGATGAAAGTAATCAAAGCAGCGCACCGGGCATTGACGCCGTCACATACAAGATGCTTAAAAATATGAGTGACCAAAGCCGAGCGACTACTCAAACTCGCCAACGCGGCCTGGGAGAAGGGTTCGTTACCCAAAGAATGGAAAGAAGCGGAGGTGCGTTTCATCCCAAGCCAGGAAAACCACCCCACGTAGACAACCTGCGCCCCATCTCCCTCACGTCATGTGTGGGGAAGGTGGTCGAGCGTATGGTTTACAAGAGCCTACAGAGATATTTGGACGTCACCGATCAGATGCCACCGACCATGTACGGGTTCCGGGGGCACCTAAGCACGCAAGACATCTTGGTGCAACTACATGAGCTGGTAATCAAGAAATCGAAGACCCCTACGCCAAGAGCTATCCTGGCACTCGATCTCAAGGGTGCCTTCGACAACGTCACACACGAAAGCATTCTCCGTAACCTGCGTCAAACTGGATGCTGTAAGCGAACATTCAAGTATGTACAGGACTTCTTAAGTGATAGAACAGCAACAATCAAAATCGGAGAAGAGACGTCCAAACCGATAGCCCTGGGAGACCGAGGCACCCCCCAAGGGTCGGTTCTTTCGCCGCTTGTCTTCAACCTGGCACTCCTCCCGCTCCCGGCCCTGCTTCAATGCATAGAGGGAATAGATCACGCTCTATACGCCGATGATATCACTGTGTGGACGTCGAGGGCAGGGTCGGAGAGTTGGATGGAGGAGACCCTACAGAGAGCGGCAGAGACCGTGCACGAGTTCGCTAAATCGTGCGGCCTCAGTTGCTCGCCACAGAAGTCGGAGTTGCTCGTCATCAAGCCAAGAAGAAAGAAAGGGGAACAAGAGAACGTCCGCATCACCATCGACGGGATGAACATAACGCCAAGCACGCAAGCACGTATCCTGGGTGGTCATCTTCCAGAACAACGGCAAGGCGGGGGGCGTCGATCGCCAAAATCAAGGTTTCTACGGAACAAATTTCGAATATGATCAAAAGAGTCACAAACAGAAGACGAGGATTGAAGGAGGACGATGCATTGACGCTTGTCCAGGCCTTCGTGGCGTCGCTCATCGTTTACGCCGCGCCGTACCTCAATCTACTAAAAAAAGACAGGGACCAGTTGAACGTCATTATACGCAAGGCAACCAAGATGGCGCTAGGCCTGCCGAAGCATTCGTCGACCGACAAGCTTCTCGGCATGGCGAAACACAACGTCGTTGAAAGGGTTGATAGAAGCTCATTTGTCTAATCAAAGAGTTAGGCTCTCTCAAACGTCGGCGGGACGTCGTGTTCTAGCCAAGTTGGGCTAGCAAGAGGCAGACCGGAAGAAAAATGGGCCGTTACCCAGGTTATGGGTGCATAAAATCAATAGTAAGCCTCTGCCTCGAAACATGAGGCCGGGTCGTAACGACGGCCGCAGAATATCTCGGATAGCGGCCTTGACGGAGACTCTGGGTCAAATAGAAGAAGAGCAAGAGGGGGTCACTCTCTTCACAGACGCTGCGTTACCCAAGTTTTCCTCGAAAGCCACGCTGACAGTTACGACGCGGAATGTGCTCGTAACCTGCGCCTCCATCAAGACGTCTTTTCCGGAGGTGGCAGAAGAGGCCGCAATAGCGCTGGCGCTCGCGCAGCCCAACGTAGGAAGAATTGTCACCGACTCCCAAAAGGCGTATAACAGCTACAGAAAAGGGTGGGTGTCTCTTGCGGCACTAGGTATTCTAAACAGGAAATGCGACATACCTGAAAGGAAAGTTGAATTGATATGGACGCCGGCTCACTCTGGGCTGGAGGGCAACGAACTTGCCCACCAGTTCGCCCGAGAGATGGAACACCGGGTAGAGGAAGGTGAGCCACAGTCCATAATTAGTTATAAGGACATTACGAACCACTACAGGACGGAGAGGCGACGTTACCCCGATCCTCACAAATCGCTTAGCAGAGAACAGCAAGCGATTTACAGGCAGATGCAAGCAGGATCCTTCCCGCACCCTTACCTTCAAAACAAGATGTACCCGGAAAGGTACGACAAGGAATGCAATTTTTGCAAGATTCAGTTAGGCACGCTCCAACACGTCATTGGAGTATGCGATTTCTACAAGCCAATCCCACCACCTCTCACCTTTCCCACTACCCCACCCCATTCATCATCCACCCTTACCGAGCGATGGGAGACCTTGTTAACGAGCCCCGCCCTGGAAGACCAGCTCGTTCTGATCTCCAGGGGCCAGGCGGCTAGAGAAGCATATGGGTCCCGTGAAGAGGGAACCACTTCCATCGACGGCGTCTAAGAAGACGTCGTAGTAGCTCGATTCAATAAAAGTTGTTTCTCTCTCTCTCTCTAGAACGCTTCGTGCTTCAAAAAAAAAAAACCAGACCGTGTTAAGTTCGGGCTCCGCATGTAATTAATGAAGGCCGCCGGTGGCCCATGTATTGGCGTCGCCTCCGCTGATAGCTACGATCCTGGGTCCGTTTCATGTAGCCGCACGGACGCCAAGTTCAGAGCCGCGGAGAGCGTGTGTTGTGCCCGTCCTTTTGTGTGTCAAAGGACGGGGGCGATTAGCCTGAGTGCCTCTGTCGCGTCGAAGGTGGCAGGGTCATTCGGCATGGCAAGCTGACGGGAACCTGAATGATGGTGCGTCTCTTGGTGTTGAGAGCGCGCGCGGTGTAAGTTTGGAAAATCTTCGACTTCCGGCGGCGGGCGCTCTTCGTCGACGGTCGTTCACCTCGACGATGGTCGCCTCGGCTGGCAGCGTCTCTCCCCGTGGTCTGTTCAGTGGGCGGCGGCGCCCCTTCGTCTGGGAGGGAATTAGCAACCCTCATTGCCCGCGCGTCGCGGGACAATGGGGGCGTCGCGGGAGGCGCCGCGCGGAGGGAGGTCAGCCGCGCGAGGACCGCTCCGGGCCCTCGGCTTGGCTGTTGTTTGTGCAGATGCCGCCCGCTGAACGTAATGGATGGTTCACTTTAGGCCGCAGATGTCCTGTATTTCTGGCCGGGTGTAACAGCGTGCGTAGGAAAACGCACTTTGAGTGCATAAGAGAGAGGGTTGGGTCACGTGACCGCAGGTGAGGACATGTGTGTGATTGGCTGGTTCCTGTGGCCAATCAAGGGTTTCTATTAATTGTTTTGAAAGGTTTTTCTCTCTTTCTTGTACGCCCCCTTTTGGGGGCGGGGTTTTTGTTATCAAAACCGGAGTGTTGGGTTTGCTGGGAGGTCGGTCGAGAGGGATCTAAGAGTATAGATCTCGGCCGAACAGGCTGCTGCTGGCAGGGTGACAATGTAACCGTCACTCTGACCTGATGTAAACTCGGAGTAATGTAAATACTGTAAATAAACCTAATATCCAGCAAGGAAGGCAGTCCTCATCCCTCACCCGCTCCAAGCATTGGTCGTCGGTCATCGGAGCGAGTCGAGATCGTCCTCTCGGCTCGCGCATCAAAAGAACATCACTATTTCGCCTCCATCAGTTCGCCAAGAAGATGGAGAGGCGAAATTTAACTGACCGTTACAGCAAAGCTGTAACCGCCCAATTGTAACCTCTACCACCCATTTGTTGGCAAAAACGCCAAGGCACCAAGAATACACTCATACACTGCATCTTTCACCCCTCCCCATATTTCGCGTTAGTGGAGATGGCCCGGGATTTTTTTCTTGCTTTTGCAGTCTTCGTTCGCTTGTTTTGCCTGATCGCATAAAATGTCACTCTTCTGGTACCACTTAATATAAATGGAAAGGAGACACTGCGCAGGCATTCGTATTGAATTGTTAGTGACATCACTCTCTTAGCAGTACAACAATCCGAATTTAGACTGTAGACCAAATCAGCTAAATATCGTTGCAGTCCTAGTTATTCATTTTCTCGGCAATGATGCCCAGCGTCCATCGTTCGAATAAGTATCGCTATGACCCGTCCTCTAGCCAGGGCCATGCTATCGCTACCTTTCGTTGAGTACTTCATCCTTTCAAAGGGCCGTACAACAGGGGCTATAAACACTCCTTTTTCCAACGTGTCTGGAACGACTATATTTATTATTATTAGAAATTCCAGCTCTGTGATTCGCAAGCGGCAGCCCATACGTTTTTTTTTATTGCATGGGTTGCTCTTAGCGAGATTTTTTTTGCTGAGTACATAGCGAGTACTCATTACTGCCCGGAAAGGAAGGGGCAACATTGCTTGCTCGGTCACATATCAAAGCTCAAAGAATCCACGGACTTTTAGGAGACTGGAAAGATTCAAAACATTTTGAGTTGTTTCCCCAGTTATCTAATGCGCGCAAAGCAGTACTATTCTGCTCGGATATTTTGTAGCCAGATCTAGCGTTCGAGTTCTCATTGGACGTTGGTTCCGGTCTAACCAGCGATTAAGCTTCGCAGAGCGAAAATGCCCGTATGTTTGAGATTTCAGCACACCTTAACGATCCCCAGGTGGTCAAAATTGTTAGGAACCCCTCCCTTACGAAGCGCCTCATCGCCTGTGCAGCGGCGGCGCTTCAAACCTCGAAATTAATCAATTAGTTAAGCTTAGAGCACTGCCTTGATTTGTGTGTTCGTTTCCGGTTGTTCACCTACCGAGAAATAACGCAATACCATGGACTAACAACAAAAGAATACACAGGCGCAGACCGCAAACTCAGCAAGAATGAAGAGGCTATCTGGCGAAAATTACAGGTTGGAACCTACCCAAATCCGCTACTGCTTAGTAAACTCTACCCAGGTCAATTTGAACCCAAATGCAAACATTGCGAAAGCCTGGCAAGCATGGTCCACATTATATGGATGTGCCCACACATATCAGACGGCGCACACACCATAGACACTTTGGAGGCTCCGCTGCTCAGCTGGGACCTATAAGCCCAACTGAAGATCATCAATCAAGCTCATGCATCCGCCAGGTCTCAGGGGACAGTGGCCGACTCCTAGCAAGGGTTTTAAAAAACACATTGATTGATAGTAAATAAAAAAATTTCATCGTCATCATCATCAGTTTTCCGGATTAATCTGCAGAGTAACTTTTCCTTAGACGGTCCTAAGTGGTTCCCGTACTTTCGGAGCCGGCTTTGTCGACTTGCGCGACGATGCCCGCTGTCAATGGACGCCGCTTCCGTCGGCAGCACGGCCGGCAGCGATGACTGGGAGGTGTCCAGAGTGAAGCCGTACGACTCGTTGGCCAGTTGCTCGCCCAGCTTGGACACCCAGTCGTGTACCGCGTCGTCGGGCGTGTGGCGCGCAGCCGCGTACACGGCGGCGCCCGGCTCGCCTCCTTCGGAGCGCCCCACTGGAGTGGCCAAGGCCGCCAGGGACGCGTCCGCAACGATCGCGGGGCTGGCCACCAGGGCGGGAGCACTGGCCCGCCTCAGGGAGTGCACTGAAGCGGCGGGCGCGCTGAGGGTGTCCAGGGTTATCACCTGCAGCCCACAAACTGAGTCTCTGGTACAGTGTATTTCGAAGGGCGACACAGAGAAAGATCGGCTTCTTCATAAGGAACAACTTCGCGTCGCGGGTCGTGTATTCTAGCCCAGTTTTATTTGTCATCACTGTGTTGCTTAACAGAGATACAAGACGAAGAAGAAGAAGAAGAAGAAGAAGAAGAAGAAGAAGAATATGTGTTATTCCAAAAGATACATAACAAAACTGTGAATCATGCATCTGGGTCCTTAGCCGACAAAGCTAGTACGGAACCATTAGAAAATGGTGTTTGTACACAATTCCTTCAGGATAGCTTAGATAACAAACAATAATAAAAACAGTATCGCTAAGATAAACAATAAAACTTATAGGTTAGGAGAAGTATAACACTCGGAAAAAAGTACTTCTTTAACGATAGTAAAAAATTTGGCATACACTTAATATCCATAGGTAACTCGTTTCATACTTTGGACCCAATAAAATATATTAGACGACGACCATATACATTTTACACTTTTGGCAAATTGGAGTTGTCATGGCATGCATGTCGCGTATACCGCAAAGGCAATTAAAAAACTGATGACGGGTAAGGTGTGTTTAGAGTCAAAACTCTGTTAACGAGAACGGCCGTTTGTAGTCACGAACTAGGTTAAAAGGCATTATGCTAAGTTCATTAAAAATTGGTGCGGAGGGTGAAGTCCCTGAAGCTGATATCATAGTTCTAAGGCTCTTTTTTGAAGAATGTTTTGAAGAATGCTTTTTGGAATCATTTATTTACGGCAAGTCTGCCTCGGATGATCAGAAGTCGTTCAAATTAATAATTAGTTATACTTTTAACTGAGTTTTCGAGGAAACAAAAGATGTGAAAGTTCGACTTTAACTTTGAAGGACAGAGCCATACGTGGTAATTGTAAGATTACCTTTGAGTAATAGGATGTGCAAACATCGCTCCCCTACGATCACTTCCAAGATCTATAGAAAAACATTTTCGCTCTCGAAATTCTCTCACCGTTGTCCCCTCTGTCGAGTTAAGGAGTGGGCCGTGAGTTGGTACCTTAATCTCTGATGAATGCGAGGCCACAAGCCCATACGTAAGTAAACGTCGTCGAGGTTTTCGCATGTGTATGACTTAACGCGTATGACTGGATCAAATAAACACACTTTTCATTGCTTATCCTGTCTATAAGAAAATAGTTATTTTATAAAGCACAAAAGAAAGAAAAACCACCATTCCCGGTCTGCTGCGGCCGCGCCAACTTATGATGGGACGTCCATACGAGGTGCTACTGTGACTAGACGATGTCCGAGATTACACTTCAAATCAGTTTCAGTTTCGATTATGTGAAACAACATGCTTTGCATCCGACGTTATCGTTGGCTGGGCATTCTCGATATCTCAGCAATCGGTATACCGCGCTTCCACCATGTTGTCTACTGTAAAATGCATCAGATAAGTGTGCCAGCACGGCTGGGATCGTAGCGATCACTATCCGAGGCCTACGCAGTGGATGAACGCCCTCCGCGTCACCGCAGACGCTCAAATGCCACACACTTTTGCCCCATATTTGGAACTTGCCTCACTCATGCCTGTATCGTAAGAGGCGTGTTCACACCAGGCCAAGGGTCGGCTGATTCGGGACTGTTCCCGCAAGCAGTCGGTGCGTATGGTAACACCACGCCAACGAGAACTCGCCAGCACGTCAGTGTCAGTCCGCACGCGTTCTGCGAACTCGCTCGTCGAGCAATGAACGTTACAGCGCAAGAATGGTGAATTCGGTGCAGAAAATACTGCCCAAAAACAGATAAATCAGCTTTAAAAAACGATACGCTCTTAGGGATTCCAGCTTGCGAGTTGCATAACAAGAGACCTAGTGCTGCAGACCCCGGGGCCGTAAGACAGCGTTGTCAGTATCAACATATTAATTGCACAATGTGTAGCCTGTGAACGTTCTTTAGTTTTCACATTTCCTGCAGCTTAGATAACTATTTCTTCGTTAACGCTCGTGCAGTAAGCTCCCCCAAATTCCCACAATATACCTCATCTCTAGCTTCTTTATTGCCTAGGCATAACAACCATCTCAAATGTGTGGTCGTGCTGCTGTCCGCTGTGCTAGTTCACCCAGCGGAAAGAAGTGCTCTCCGCGCCTTGATTTTACGCTGTAAATAAAAGTTTTGGTTGATTTTAATTTTTTTAGTACTTCGCTGACTCTTCTAGAGTACCGGTCAGCGAAGCCTGGCAGGTGCGCCTGTGTGGAGCTACTTGGACTTAGAGCTTGATACATCCTACAAACTAACAAACTAAAGGCACATTCTTCCAGGCACAAACGTGTCGTGGCTTAGTTTCAACTGGGTGAACGAATGGCGATGACCCGCCGGCGGCCGGCCGACTAAACGCTGAGCCGACTGATTCTGTCGGAGGGTCTTCGAACCGTGCAGTAGCGTAGTCAGGCCAAGCCATCACATTTAAACGTCTTATGAAACGTCATAAGAAATCGCCAAGGATGATGGAGAGAGGGAGACACCACTTTAGAATTGTTTTTTCTGCTGAATAACGTCGCGTAAACGCAACGAGAGTGGTCGAAACATGGCCTAGAGACTCAACACTAGAATTTGCGCTAGTAATCCCGCAATGTTTACAAATCACTTCAGCGTGCCTCTAACAAATGAAATGTACTACTTACGTTTCAGGAATAGAACTAGCTTTCTGCACAGTAAAAAAGGAAGAAAGGAAGTCCTCTTTCTGAAACGTTAGTAGTAAATTTCATTTTCATTTGTTAGACGTTTTTCACGTATGTCTGTTTGTTTAGAAAAAGGTTCTATACGATCAACTATACGATTGAGGAGTCACCGCGAACAATAATAACAATAAGTTTCTAACGTTTCGACCGGGGACCGGTCTTTTCAAAGGTACTGCTAGTGCAGACCAATCGGGTTAAAGACATTTCTGTTGTGGGCGGGGCAAGCAAATGTACGCAATAGAAAGTAGGCTGCACGTGACCAGACACACAGAAGCGTAAAAAGCACAAAGACGCAGAGGTGGGGAGAGAGGAAGGAGAGGGAGGTCGGGGTGGTGCCGTGAAAGAGAGGAGAGAGGGGCCGTACGCAAGAACGGTTCGGTTTTGGGATAATAGGATAACAGGGTAACAAAATGCATTTCCGTCGGGGCCGGGGACAGAAATTGTCCGCACCAAAAAGCAGGCTCCACACGCCTAGACACATGTAGGTACAAGAAAGCTCAATAATCGTGGGGATGGGGAGAAGGAATGAAGTAACGGAGTTCCTACTGGAACAGAGGAGAAAAGGACCGTACACAATAAAGGCATGGCTTGACGACAACGAGAAAGTGTTTCGTGCTGGAAACTGGGAACACCACGTCACTATGTACTCACCAGCGCTTTGTCCAGCCTTCGTACATTCAGCGAGTGATATGTTTACTCGCCAAGCGACCGCATACGTACGCGCTTGCAAGTCGTCAGCACAGACACCGTTCGAGAATGTTGAACAGCTTATCGTTGTATTCAAATGTTCCGGTGAATGTTGCAGGCTGCTTACCTGAAGCTCAAGGCTCTGTTCAGACCTTTCCAGGATTGGCACAGGTGGCCAGCCCTCAGCGGGTCCCTCAGCGGCGATGCTGCACGAACTTCTGCCCAGGTCGCCCCTCGGGTCCTCCAGCGGCTGCTGCAGGCCATGGCACGACAAGAATCCCCTGGGCAGAGGCCCCGCCCTGCCTGCCGCAGAGGCTATTCGGCCACCGCTGTGTCGGCCTGTCGGGGAACAACCCAGGCCGCGATTGGCTTCCATTGGAACCTCGCTGTTGCCGACGCGAGAAGAGGATCCGCTGAGCGGCAGGGTTGGGCAAGACGGTCCCCTCGGTCGTCGTGAGTAAGCAGGGACTCGGAAAAGCAGGCAGATTTCACGCGGCTGCGTGAAGGAAACGCATTGAAACCCACTTACTGCGGGGTCGACCTAAGTGCAAATAAGTGCATGGTTCGTTCTGTTTGTGGATTGCTCTGCAGTAGTACACTCCGCCGTGTAAATCATAGTGTGGCAATCTTGCTCCGAGCACCGTCCCCTGCTCTCGTCGACTTCTCAACTAGAGAAATGGGAGATGCTGCTGTTCCTCCTCTCTCTGCCTACCCAGCTTCAGCTGGTGGCCAGAGCCCGGGCAGCGCAAACAGCATATGGTGCCAGTGAGGAGCAGCCACTTGGTTCTATCTTGGGCCCCCTGTCTTACTCATCTGAGAACAAACAACTTGCCTACACCTCCTTAGTACGCTCTATACTAGAATAGGTTATAATAAGTTGGTTCCACTCACTAAAACGTGCGTAGAAAAACTAGAAAGTGCTCAGCGAAAAGCCGTTAGGTTTATTTTCAACAAGTATCCGACGCCACGACTCCCCCACAGAGCTTCTCGCCCGTGCTGGCCTCCCAACAATCAGCAGTCGCTCTAGATCCTGCCCTAAAATTTCTATTTGTTCTTTTAAATGATAGACCGAGGATTGAAAAAACTAATTTCTTAACACCGTCTAATACCAGAAGCACTAGAACGAAACACAGCCGACATTTAACCGAATATAGATTCCACACAGACACATTCAAGTACTCATTTTTCCCCAAGCAATCAGAGATTGAACGCGTAACCAGATAACGTGGTTTCATGCAAACCCTTGACGCTTTTATGTCGGCAGTATCAAGCCTGGACCATGTCTGAGCATTGCCCGTATACTTATCTATTGTGGTTTTCAGTCTGTCATTTTTGTGCGCATGTGCAATGCTTTATACCATTCACCCGTTGTCATCTTTATCCCCATGACGAATTTTGGTTCAAAAATGGTATATTGTTAATCTTGAATAGTGTTCGCGCAGCTTTCCTACATCTTTACTTTTCATGCTTTGCGTCCCTTTCAAATCAATTATTGTAAACGAAGTGGTTAATTTTCTTCTGGTATGTTTATTGCTCGTTTAAAGCCAGGATGCTCAAATTTAACTTGACGTGTATTACTAATGCATTGTTCTAATCGTATTCATTCTCCAAAATTTCCAAAGAGGACTATCACTATAGTTTCATTAATCATACTAAATTAACTAATCTAATCAAATAAATATAAACAAATAAATAATAAGTATTATTATTAAATGAAATCTAAATAAATGAAGTTTAGTCATTTAAATATACATTAAATAAATAAAACATAAAAAATATAAATAAATATAATAAATAAATAAATAAAATAAATAATAAATAAATAAGAAATATTAGCATTTCTTTCATTCTCTTGGTTTGCGCAGTGTCCCAATTATATATCTGTTTTCCTCCACGATGCCGTAGTTTTGTAATTCTGTTATTCAATTTCCTTTTCGAACAGGGGGATCAATACTCTATACACAATACCGACAAAATTACGGCATTCTCCTCGTAGAGCTTAAGTGCTGAGTTTCTGTTGCTGCTCGGTATTAACAAAATTACGTGCATGAAGTTGAAAACTTCAAAGCTATTCGGCGCTTTTGTCGTACAAGTTTTGGGTACCTTCGCCCGACCAGTTTTAA
Organism: Haemaphysalis longicornis; assembly: GCA_013339765.2. Classification (NCBI taxonomy): domain Eukaryota; kingdom Metazoa; phylum Arthropoda; class Arachnida; order Ixodida; family Ixodidae; genus Haemaphysalis; species Haemaphysalis longicornis. Next base: position 63,897,269 of record CM023456.1, read on the forward strand.
GGTCTCTTTCTTCCTAGCAAAAACGTTTATTTGGCACCAACTCCGCATCGCCACTCACAAGTTACTTGAACTGAGAACGTTTGTGCGAGGAAATTTCTGTGAATGGACAGACTGACCACAAGGAGACCCACTGACTACGACAACAGCAATGTGCCGCACAAAACTTTGCTAAACTTCGGCTGCATGGGAAATCCGGAAGTGAATATTAAAATGTATGTGATGGCGATGAATCTGAAAAGAAAAGCGCACCATGATTCCCTGCAATGCCCCCTCCTTCCCTCTGCGAGCTCATCAAGGGCTTACGCTCGCTTGCGAAGTTCTGCAACGAGTTCTACGACAGATGGGGCGCTTCTTTCTTTCTAGCGTAAGAATACACACAATAATGGCATGGGCTGGATGCCTCGTGTGGATTTTCTGCCAACTAGTCTTTTTCACAGGGTTCATACCATCGAGCACACACAAATATTGCGTTGAATTTCCTGAATACAGCTTAGGCTGGCTTCTATATAACACAGCTGGAGGTGGCATGACGTTTTCGACGCTTACCTCGGCGACTGAGCCAGGCAGAACATCAGGCCAGCAATGACGATGGCAGTGATTGAGAAGCAGGACGCCAGATGAGCGGCTTCCTGACGCTCCCTTCAAAAACAAGGCGCAGCGTTTGTATGTGCCGTAGCTGTGATACGGCAATATATCTTTGCAGTACTGGCTTACGCACGGTATCCCATAGAGAAGAGAGGCATTCCCCGAAAAACCTTTGCGAACCCACAATACATTTTTTCAAAACTAAAGAACCTGACTATGGCGTTTTGTAATGTACCGAATCCCCAATAGCTTTAACGCTTAGCAACAAGCCTTTCTTCGCAAGAAAGGAACGCCGTGGGCGTAGCTGTACGCACACCACAGTCAGCGCCCAGTGCTATTGTGGCCGAGGCATCGCAGGTCCCAGCATCCCAGCGTCCCGAGACAATCACCCGTGGTGCGCCGGTAACATCGCTTGATAAATAGGCTATAGTGAAATAATTAAGCATTATAGTTACATTCGTGTTAACCGAAAGTATTCACAAACATTCAGAGCCATTCCACCTGGTGAAGTGTGAATTTCAGCGAAGCTGGCGCTCTGGTGCGACGTGCATTGTTGCGGTTTTGCTGCATTGGGGATTTGCTATCTTGAATTACAAGGCCAGCGGCGCGATATTTGTACGTTACAGCCTTAGGAAACACACGGCTGGTGGGTAGAGATAGTAACGCCTTTAGTGCAGCGCGCTGCTACGCCAAGCACGGCGCGGGCTCTAGGGCGCCGCACAGGTGGCCGCCGAGGAGCGCAGCGGAATTGCGCAATGGCAGGTGGAAGAGAGACGCCGCGCGTGGTGAGGGGAATACGCGACTCGGAGGAAGAGGTTGCTGTGGGGGAGACGGATATAGTGGGGCTGTAATTACACTTTCTCCCTAGGTGACCATGATTGACTGCGCAGCACGCAATGTTGGAAAGCCAGCTTGCAATGACCAAGAGTACTAATCACCCAAAATCTGTTTTCACCTCTAAACACAACTACATTGCTGGGAATACCTTTTTGAGGGGCAATACAACGCCTCCTGTATAAAAATATGGAGGTCCTACGACCTTTCGTTTCTTTTTAACACGAAAGTGTTTTATTCCCTCATACACGAAGATTGACTGACGTCATATTCGTCACGGAAATGATGCCAGTACAACGAAGCAAGCGAACATGTAAAGGGATGCACCCCTGCACAGAGGGTCTTCTTGCGGGGAAGCAACCTTTAGCACTAAGAGTACGTTATACTTAGCTTGTTCGCTTTTTCGGGTTTTATATTTTTATACGAAAGTGTTTTTATGCCGAGATACCACCAAGATTTCACTGACGTCATATCCATCACGAAAATGACGCCTAGTACACCTTTCCGAAGCGACCCGCCAGCAGGACGTCGCTCGCCAAGCACACCCACAATACAGCCGCCAACCCGCACAATCCTGCTCAGCTGCAGATTTCGCTGCACAGTTCACTTTCGTGTTTTACCGATTGCTATGACAGAGCAATAAGCCACAAGGTTTTTGTGAATTTATTTAATTCAACTGAAAATCGGCTATACGGCTCGATCTTCCGCCTGAGACGAATGCTGGATTCCTAGCCATACGCAGATTCGCTGTAAAAACTAAATCGATGAACCCAAATTCCATGCCCAAACTCTGCCATTCGCAGACTTGCTTACAAATAACGTCGTCTCCGATTAAGAAAGCTTTAGCACAGGCAGTAATCTTGGTGCATAAAAGCATTTGCGTGGACAAAAATAAATAAGCGACCCAGCACATCGCTACGATACCGAACTGTTACACCTAATTGGGCCCATGAAGCGTGCATTTCAGGTATTGCATTTCTGTTAGCCGACTGAACTTGTTTGTTATCATTTTATTCTGTCGTAACCAAAACGATTTACTATATGTGTGAGATAGCAATGGGTGCCCGCACTGTTAAGAAAGGAGTGTTGACGCCGTGAAAGAACGGCGTGTAACCACTCCACTTGAAAATCAGAACGCTGTAGCTTTAGAGGAAGAGCTGTTCTCGAGGCCGCCATGTTCCTCCGTCCCTGTCGTCCGCTGTAACGCCAACAGCTGAGACCCAGATGGCGAAAACCGGTTCCAGAGTAGAAACATTCATAAAATTTTTAAAAAAAGGTTCCAGGGCTGAATATTTTGATATTAGCAGACTTATGCTGCCCTTAAGATGTCTTCCCGGCGATTCCTTGTGTTTAAAGGCGAAGCCGACTTTAAATAAATCTGTGTAAACTTGGTTTTTGTAAAGCCGGCTTTCCCATATTTCCTGTTGCGCAGTGAAGCATGACCGTCCTGCGGGGGAGTGTGATTAGAGAAAATGGCTCTAACTCTTGTGCTATAAAAATTATCCCCAACACAAATTGCATGGCAATTAGCCGCTAAGAATACCCTGCCATTAAGTGGGGTTTCATTTACTTGTCACGATTAGTTAGTTCACTGTGCAAGTTGTAAACGTTAGAGAATTACTGTCTGCTGTGAATGCATAACCATCGAGTGATGGGTATGGTTATAGAAAACGGCAGTAAGTGTTATTTTACTGGAACTAACGACAATAAATTATATCACAATTATCCGCTAAGGCAACTCTAACATTACGCACAAGAAGGAAGCCGAAGCTAAACGCAATCTTCGTAAAGACAACCCACAGCCCCGACTGTTTTCACCAGATATTGTTCTATATATTGAAGAAGCTGCAAGATTCCAAAAAAAGAAAGAAAATTCCTCGGGAACTTCGTTCAGCTTACGATGTGTCCAAAGTGAAATACTAGTTAGTGATTATCAAGGCTTTATTGACTGCTACGTCGTGTTTCCGCCTCTTCGCTTTCGTTTCGTCGTCCATTAACGCGAAGCTTCTCAAAGAGCAGAATGGCCTCAATTCACACGCAGGCTTCCCCACAGACCTCTCCTCAACGTGCAAATGTTTTACTCACGTGACATCACGCTCACCTGTTACGGGGCACGCATCGGGCTTCATTTTCGTTTTTTTTTTTTTTTTCTGGAATGGTCCCGGGTTAGCGCAGTGGCTATTGCAATTTGGATACTACTCTGGCGCTCCAGGTTGAAATCCCACACGAATCCAAATTTGTTTTTTATTATTCGGTGCGAACGTTTTAGTGTCCTCACGGATGCCGTTGTCAGCTAGCTCCGACGATTCGAAGAATCTCCCCGCCGAGAAACGAAAACGGTCGACCACGAAGCACTTAGCCACTCGACACGACCGAAGCTGCCGCCCGGAGACGCCCAGAAAAGCGCAATTTACTGCCACGCCGCGCCAAAAGGCCCAGAGCTCTGGAAAGCACGAACGGACCCCTGACTCGGGTGTGCTATGCCCGAGAACATTAGGCGACGCCAGACGCAACGCCAATGTTTGCATTCCGTTTCACTCTCTCTCTCGTGTGCGTGGCTTCTCGCAGGGAGTCGCCCCGCGCCTGTGCAATGCGTCACACGTTTTCTCCCCGTGCTCTCTGTCCTGATCCACTGTAACCTCAGTTTCCTCAATTATAAAACCTTTTAAATTCTCAAAACCTAGTTTCTCCTATTCGATCTTCATCAGAGCCACTACGTAGCTGATGCCGTTGTATGCCAATACGCCTCTGCAGGAAATCTAACTTTCTTGCAATGATTATGAATGATCGTGGGTGAGGCGAAACAAGAAAACGCTCCCCGCGGCCTAAATAGTGTCTGGGTCCCTCGCGTTATGAAGCCGCATCTATCGAGTGCTCCATTTCGACAAGGTCGAAGAGAACGCAAGAAGCAGGTATGGATTCACACCCCACACACCCAAACTCAAACGTTAGGCCTACGGAAGGCAATCAGAGTGTTGCTGTGGGTATTAGAAAAGTAATGCCTGCCTCCAGAGTGGCACATAACTCGCAGCGTGGGATGGCCAACCAAAGAATCTATGACGACAATAGTGGTATAGTAGTACACTTTATTTAACATTAAGTTAAGGGTAGATAGCTGGAAGAGGCAAAAAGCCCCCCCCCCCCCCTCCCCTGACGTTCAGGGACTCTGGCCGTGACGGTTTCTTGGGTTCTAGGTCAGCGCAAGAAAACCTCGCGTTTAAACCATCGTCGTCGTTGAGACGCAGGGATGCATGATTTGTACAAGAAGACCTCACCGACGAACGACATACCCGTCACGGAAATGAAATCGCCACGAAAGTTCTACTTACGCGGTGGCGCTAGGTTTCGATCCCCTGACCACTCTGGCCGCAACGGGAGGTGTGAGTCGCGCTGCCAACTGGGCTATGACTCACGCCACTTCAGCTCTACGAACACGCCGTATATTATAAGATACCCGATTCAGGTGGTGCTGTCGTTTAGGAGAGGTAAAGCGAAGTAGTGCGCTGTGACGCTAATGAGCGCCGATAGTTTGCGCTACTGCTTTTGGCCGTGAACACTGCCTCTACCGTTCCTAAAGCTGAGCTCTTCGCAACTCAACCGTCTGGCGTACACGCCACGAACCACGGCCGAAGTGGTCTCACCATTGCCGAAGCGGCCCGCCAGCAGAACTACGGTCGCCAAGCACACCCGCAACACTACTGCCGACCCGCAAGCAGTGCTCCTTTCGCTGCAGCCGACCGTGACTTCACCACACGATTCGCCGACAACCAGTTCGGCTTCGCTCGAATGGTTTGCGAGCGCCTGTGGTTTCAGTTGGATTTACGCAATGCTCCGGCGCGCGTAATCCAGTGTCGAATGTTGATGCGTCTAACGGTGTCATAGCGATGAAATGTAAATAGCGATGCGCAAGTTCACATCGTTGCATAATAAACATTCAATTGCTCCTGTGAAGGCACATCTCACTTTCGTGTTGTACCTATTCCTATGAAAGAACGATCAACCACATTTTTTTTAACCGATTTCCGCCAGCAGCCATATTGATCCCTTTCGGACTGACAGATGACCACGGTTACTTTTCTAAGTTGACACAGAACCTGAGGCATTACCCTTAATGCTGTACTAAGCGCTTTAAATGGCTTCGTTGAGCGCCATACATGTGCCGCTTTGAGTATCGTAACTGAGTTATAAAACAGCGCGAGAAACGAGACTGCAGACAAGGGCACACAGCGCACTGTTAGTGTGCCCCTCTGTAGTCTCGTTTTCCACGCTGTTTTATAATTCATTTATGTATCAACTGGCCATCTTCACTCCGTGCTGATTATCGTTTCTGCATCACTCCTGCAGAGTTTTTTCTAAAAATGACCTGCAAAAATACTTAGACTTCGCACTCTTTTTGGTGTCTAGCGCTAATTGTCACGATTTCTCAGTAAGTATGTGCTCAAGCAACATCAAATTTACGAACACCCGTCCGGCTGCGATCAGAACAACCAGCGCCACTTAAATAAATTTAGCCAGTGGAGCTTAGGTTACGCTTACCCTGTTTTTAATCAGTATTGTCCTATCGTTTTTGCAATTCTTCCAGTGTTCTGATAACCCTTACCAGATCAAAGCAATGTTCACCAGCCTCTACCAACTTAACCTGTCTCGGACTACTGCATCGCTCGATAACGAAACGACGATTTCCTCCTTGTGTAGTTTGGCCTCCCTCCCACTTCCTTTTTGCCTTAGAAAAAATGGCTGCGGTTTAGCTTAGCTAACCATGGATATGCAAAGCAAAAGCTTGGTCTAGCATGGTTAAGTTTTCGTTTTGCGGGTTTAACCATTGAATTAGCTTTAATTATCATACTATTCGTCCAACACCTGCCTTTGTACTACGGTTCTGGTCCCTCTTCTGGCGTTTTCGAGCCGAACGGCTTCGTCTGGCGATATCCGCGGGGTAGGCAGACGCCGCTTACCGCGGACTGCTGAAAGACACAGCTACGGCACAACGCTCAAGAAGGCTTCGCGACCTCGCTCGCATTCATGGCCCAGCTCGCATTCACGTGGCGAGTCACATGGTCAGGCGTGAACCATCTGCTGAGAGCGCATGCGCTGCTGTGGCAGCGCATGCGCAGCTTAGATTCGGCGAGTCACGTGATACGCAGTGGCGGTAAAATGAAGGTGCAATTCACCGCGACGGCGACACCACTCGACGGGATTAATAAAGCTTCGCTTCAAACCAAAATCAACTAGTCGTACCGCATTACCAGAATGCGATAACGTATGTCTCAATGTCCTACTCTTGCCTAGAAACAACCACATAGACCCTATTGCACGCCGGGATTTTCGACGTGTGAACACCTAAACACAATCACCACATATTAATGACTTCGTGCGAATAAGGCCACTCCCGTCTATGGAGCTTCGCATGGGGGCGAAACAGCGTACTGGTTTTTAAATGCGATCGTTGTGCGCATCGCTGACTACAAGCATTCTCAAGGCGGCGGCGCCTTAGATACAACGGTCCTCCAAGACCTGAACTCCGCCGCAAAGCAAAGGTTGCTCACTGTTGCCGCAGACGCCTCCCCAGGGCGCTGGCCTGAGGATGCACTGGCAGCTGCCGCTTTTGCACACGAGTCCAGGGTCCGAAGCGCTGCACTGCTCCGCCCACACGCACGACTCGGCAAGTCGCCGGATGGGCTCGCAGAGCGGACCCAGTGCGTGCTTGCTGCTCGCGGTGCCCAGCACGAGCACGGGCCTCGCCGAAGGACAGCCGCACGTCCCTTCGAGGCAATGCAGAGCCCCGGGACAGGCCGCGTCCGCCCCGCAAGACGGGAAGGTGAAGGACGCGTTGCCCTCTGGCGCGGCGCTCGAGTTCCGTGAGTCGGCAGCTGCACTGAAGAGTTCACCCGTGGGTGGCGCCACCTTGGGCGGCATTCAACACAACAGCATAACATGCGCAAGAAGGGCGGCATTAAGTGAAAGAAGACACCATGCGCGCAGTTGATGGCGACACCACTGCTGGGCCACCTGGTGCCTTCTTTTTGTTCGTCCCGTCAGAATCGTATGGAGCCCTGCCCACACTGATCTACCGGGCAACGACACAGCCCATGCATTGGCCCGCGCTCACACCAACCTGGCCCGAGAGGGGGAGCACAGTCCAACGCCGATTGAGACCTCCCAGGAAATAGCCCAATATTATAGGCTCGGTAGGAGTACCTTTCCCCCCGCCCAACGCAGTTTATCTAAAATGCAGGAAATCACATTAAGACGAATTCGAACAAACACGTTCCCAAATCCAATACCACCAAATGATCTATTCCCCACACAATACTCCCCGGAGTGTGCGTTTTGCGGCAATTCAGGCACATTCTATCACATTGTCTGGGACTGCGACCGAAACCCCGACTTTGCCCCCGTTCCCAACCCTTCCCGTGAGCAATGGGAGAGTATGTTATCCAGCTCGAGCCTGGACGACCAGATGATCTTGGTTGACCGAGCGGACAGAGCCAGGATTTCCCATGGGCTTCCCGACTAGGAAGCCACCCCACAAGTTATTTTTGTTCAGTAAAGTTTCTTCCTCCTCCTCCTCCTCCCGTGCTTTTCGCGCATTTTGTGCTATCATGTCAAAACATCAACTAGCCCTGCAATTTCTTTGGTGAGTTTTAACTTTTCTCTGTTTCAAGATGTCAGGTTTGAGCACGGAAAACTGCTTCAAGGCTTGGAAAAAGCAACGTTGGCGGTACGGGGACAGGCAGGAGCTAAGGCCACAGGTTTACTCAAAACACTCAAGTACAGTTATAAAATCAGAGTGCCTGTATTGCCAATTAGAACTTTATATAGAGCTCAATATATCCACTTTCAAAGCTTTCCGATTTTCCCGCACGCTTTCTTAACCATTCCGTGTCTTCCCACTGATATTCTTCGGCAAAATGAGCAGAATAATGCCTTGATTCACACTATAACAAAAAAGAACCGGCCAGAAATTACACAGGCATCCACCATAGGCTTTGCCTCATTCTGCAGTGAGGTCGGCTTCAAGACTACGGCTTCAGAAATCAGGGGTACGCGGTTCCTTAGTTCCACCGCGGATCTTTTATCATCTCACTCGAGCTACGAAAAATAATGAGTACAAATATAATAAATTATGTGGCCAACTTTGAAAAAGCTAGCCCGCGTAGAGAAACCCGAGAAAGTTAGGATTTAAACCCGTAGTTGCTGTACAGAAGCCATAGGCAAGTACCATGACACCAAATATTCAAGCAGGCACTCCTGCGTAACAGATGCTGAAGAGTACAGCGTATACGTAAATCTGCGCATACGGACGGGACAAGGAAAAGAAGCGACAGGACGAGTGCAGTCCTTGTCCCGTACGTATGCACAGTTTTAGGTATAGGTATGATGAACCAACTAGCCCAACAACATGCATTACTGAGTACAATGCGATCGCTAGTGCAGCCACTGCTGAGGGGGGAGGGGGGGGGGGGCACACGATGTTGTTCGTGTAGCATTAGTGTATACGAAACGCATTTCCTGCGAGTACAGATGTCGCACATGCAAATGAGATCACCGTTCGCACGATATGCACAAGCCCCTTCTGCCTATTGGAATAATAAGACGCGGTTCGCAGCGCACTACTTTTTGAATGACATCACGCGCCAAGGTTTCTGAATGAAGAGCGTAGCTGCGCTGGACTAACAACCTTCAGCCGCTCACGCTTTCTGAAAAGCACCACTTGTTTGACGAGACGGCAGAACGCGGGGAAGAACCGTGAGCACTCACGCTGCTTGTCGAAGCGAGCCGCCTTGAGCAGCTGCCGTAGCGGGTGGCACCAGCAGCAGAACCAACAGCGCTGGCCAGCTGCCGGGCGATACGAGCGCCATGGCGCCGCGGCCAGCCCCATCGACTGCATCTGTGGCTGCTCGAGTGGCTTGGCCCGAGCGAAGCCGGTTAACGAGCCGAGACTACATACGCTGACCAATCTCCCATTCTCTTTTTTATTGCAAAAGTGCGCCCTTCGGCATAAAATAAATGTAGTCAAGTAGTCCCGCCTCCACAATGAAGTTCACGAGGGTCCGCTTTTGGGACTGCGTCCAAAGGCGAAGGTCAGGTGGTCATCCTGGGTGATACCAGAGGACCCTCATGAGGCGTATTCGTGCGGACTCAAGACCCGGGCATGACCCCAAGAGGCGGTTTAGAGTTGATTCATTGGCAGAGCTGTACAGAAAGGACATGCTCCCGGGAAACGTGCGTCCTCTATGAGGTATTTATCACTGGGGCCAAAAATGTGTCCGTACGGAATCTCCGAAGCGCCACCTTTTCGCGACGGGCTCAACCGCCAGCAATGTCCGACCCACACGTAGGAAGAAGGGCACGCGTGGAGCGCCGGAAAAACGCCTTGAGAAATCTCTCGCTTCTTGCTTGTTTTTAATTTTCTGTGTATTATTTATTGTGCGCATGCTTTAACGAAATTGCCGCACATAAGCCATCTTGCGTTATTATATCGCTCAAACGTCCACCTTCTCGTCCTATTCCCTTCACTGTGGGTATGAGGTATTATAATATGGGTTATCGGTACATTCCGCATCACCATCATCAAAATTATATGAATCTATCGTATTACTTTGTCTGCCTTATTCAAAGTAATATTTCTGTTAGTACGTATGCTGCGTCGGAAGCTGCCGCAGAAGTTTTAACAAATGGCGTGGATGAGGATAATCGCGACGGGTACGCTTTATGCGCTTAAGCGACACTCCAAACTGCGCATCGCCAACACAATCAGGACTCGATTTTCAGTAGATGGGGGAGTGGCCGCTCCACGTTAATAGACAAATAACAAGTTCAATGAATACACATAAAAGGGGAGTAAGGACTAATCCCGCTCGTCACTATGTCCAAGCCCGGACCAAAAAAGTTCGATCCCGCCTCTTACCAGAACCGGGGGATAGGAAAGTAGTGTTGAATGACGCGCCACTTTGCCTCTGGTCCTTTTCTTCAGAAGGATCTTGATGTGAGATCAATGTTATCAGCTCTTCCGCGGGATCGACCACTATTGACTTGTTTCGCTTTTGTTGTTTTTGTATATTCTTCTTAAAGAAAATGTGTTTGCTTGTAGCCACATCTTACGCTTTGGCCAATCTCCTGTGTGTTTATCGATGCCTCCGTGTAAAACCAGAAAAAGTGCTCGTGCTGTTCGCCTTTCTTCGACGTCGTCGCTCACGCTCTGTGCTCGCAGTAGTGCGGAAGAACTGCCCCTTGCGAGTTCTGGCTGCAAAAACCACCGCGCCGTGTGATCTCTGGGCAGTGGTGGTCTACCCTACTTATCTTCCCGCTCCCATCATGAAGGCCTCTGGGGATATCATTGAAGGCACGAGAATCTGCCGTGCCAACGTTTCCAAACCACCTTCTTCTCGGGAGCTTTCTGGAGGCAATGGTTTACAGCGTAAGCTCGCGCGTAGATTCGTGCCTTGTGTAATGCCTGCACTGAAGGCCTTCAGCCACACCCAGTACTGCAACGTCCTGTCTGGAGACTTCGACGGCGTCCATTTTCGGCCACACCGCTTTGGGTTCAATTCCATGCTTCTGCACCATGACACGCTCTTTTACCGCGCCAGTAAGCTTGCGTATTCCTGCGTTGTCACTGAATCACTCCTCACGCAGCAGGGTAAGCAACTACTCGACATGGTGCGCCCGCCCAGCAGCGAAATACTTGTGAGTGACCTCCGTTCGAAGAGCAAGCTTCCCGTGAACTCCGCACACCACGTCCAGCTCCGCGAGCGTGTTGATTTGGGCGTCGTCCACAAGCCCCTTGACGCTGTTAAAGGTGTCAACATTACGACGATACACGACCACCGCTTCTCGTTTCTCGGAGGGAGACCGGAATCGGGCAAATGTGCCGATACCTGTCAGCTGGCTACGGGCGGAAGCTACCGATCCTCCTCTAACTACGCCTTTGGACGCGAACTGCTGTGAAACTTCGGAGAACCCACGTTGCAGGACAATTCTGCTAAACGTTGACGGCGTTGTTTGTTATGTCATGCGGCTCAGATGGTCGTCAAAGGTGCTACGTTCGAGACATGAACGCCCCGCGCAGGGCTGGGAAGGTCTGTGTCTGTTGCTACGCCCCCAACTCAAGGCGCGGGGGCTTACTCGCGCCACAGATATTTTAAATGACCAGCGCCGACATGCCCATCAGAAGCATTAACTTTCTATTCTGCGTTAACCAACTCCCTCTATGACAGCTGCATACCTTTCCCAGTTGTGCCGTCCTTCTCTCCTTCTTATTTATGACAACTTTAGAATCCATAACGTGAAATATAATGGCGTCTAAGGTGACTGGTCTGTCCTCTGTTCTGGTATAAATTGCTCTGAGTAGAAAATCTACCTGTGTAACTGACAAGGAATACCAAGTACTTAAATTGCTGCATTAATGTCGCCGTGGTGCAATTTTTGCGCGACAAAGCTCTTTGTCTGTTAGACCTGTGGTGCCCGGAGGCACATTCAACAGATAATCGCAAAACTTCGGAATCTTTCTTTCTTGTTACTCACGCATTCAATGGGAGAACGGCGTGCTTTGGGACGAAATTTCCCTCCTTTCTTTGTAATCCACATAACACGGTTACATTTAAAAATGCACCACATTGCCTCTTCAAAGATTTCGGAGAATAATAATGCAAGCAGGGCGGAACGTGCACTGTCCTTGTTTGAGTAGCCATTGTTGAAGGTGTAGCAAGGCTTCATTTGCAAATGTTCTCTGTAGGCCAACACAAGAGGAGAGTCTACCGCCAGGGAAACGACCATGTCCTGACAAGTCAGGGATATGAAAAGAGCGTGGTATGGGAGCTTCGACGAGATGACTGAGACGGGAGCCAGGTCGACTCATTGTGCGAGGTGTTATGATATCGCATTGTAGATTGTATTCCTCCCCAATACATGTGTCGCACAGCTGTTACTGGGCAGGTCGGAGGGTATCGACCTCTGGTGTCGCGACGCGACGGCACCGAGGTGCTGAACGGAGAAAAGTACTCGGTTAAGGTGATGATGATGATGGTACCGAAAACGACGACGACGACGATGATTATGATGATGATGATGATGATGATGATGATGATGATGATGATGATGATGATGGTGATGGTGGTGATGATGATGATGCCCGCAAAGTTTTTAGCACGTACCCACCATGGGGATTGGCAGGGATAACTCACTTGTTGAAATTAGTGAGGACATTAAAAAACTAATTTATTTCCGGAAAGACAGAGCCATTAAATGAAACTTCATTATGATTAAAACCCAAATTACCCATTAATTAGTACCCTACAGCAATTCAAGCTTCGTGAAGCAGAAATAAAAGCTTGAATACAATTATATATATCCCTTTTCGCATACCCCGAATTTGATGCGCCAATAGATAATGGCGCAAATCCAAAGAAAGAAGAAAGACTCTTTCAAAATGGTGTCACCTTTTATACCTTTAGCGCAGCCCTTTGATGGTAAATCACCCAAGCGCTGAGGCTCAAAAAACCCTATATTACAGTAAAGGATGTTAGTGTTTGCGCCGGGCATCCCAACCCTAATTTTGGGGTTGATGGACACTCCGTAGTCAAAATGACTTGAAGGGATTCGGGGTAAGCGTCCTTTTAATCACTATGACATCGTTGTGTCCAATAAAGGTAAGCATAGAGAAACTAAATAAAAAGAAGCACACAGCAGGCATGTGCATTTAAATCTGGAAATGGGTCGGCAACACAAAGGCACAATGCATTGATTGAATTTTTTTTTTTTTTGCTCTAGCAGACTTCTCACTTGAGCGGAAGCCTGGGCCCTTCGCAACAACGGACCGGACCAATGCTGCATTGTATACGTGTGCGATACTGCAGCTGAGAACTTCACGCATAGAGAAAAATACAACGGACAGGCGCACAATGAAGAAATTGCAAATAAAGTGTTTTAAACGACCGGAAACAACAAAAAAACCATAAGAGAAACAAATATCCCGTGTGGGGCTGATTAAAAATCTTGCTCCGGAAGAACTTTCATATAAAAATCTTATGAATAAGCTCGTCCGCTTGAAAAGCCTCGCGGTCTACTACTGAAAACTGCTGATCCGCCCGCTCGGCTTTGGACTTGATTTTTTCAAAGCCAGGCCTGGTAGTTAATTGGGAAACTATCTAGGATGCAACCAATAGTGATCATGTTCCTGTGCTTTTTAAAATTTTGTGCCCCGTGCGTTACTCCCAGCCACAAAATACACTCATTCGTAAATATTAACCCCTTTGCTAAGGAATTACTAGCTGCTCTGTCTACGATGGCCCAAGGGCATTAAGAGCACACGGCCGCGGAGATCTTAAATTCGATTAACGATGCAGCAGTGAGATCCAAATTCACAGTCTCGGCAACTAGGCATACGTTCACCCCGAGGTTGAACGAGCAGTGTACATGTGCACACAGACGTAGAAATGCTGCGGGGAAGAGACTGCTTCGCAAACAGTGCCCGGCGAACTGGAGTAGCTTCAAATTCATCCGCGCTATCTTTAAGCGGACTATTGATAAGGCAAAAGAGGAGTATAAGTCGCGCCGCATTGATTTACTCTCGGACCCCCGGAAAAAGAGAACCCTGTTTCGATTTTCGCGCAGTTGGAATGTGGCTCCTCCCGAGCAAAACATTGACTCAATTATCCGCTCCCCGGATGCAACCCAGGGTTTTGTTAACCAGATTGCGCAGAGCTTACATGCACGTTTCACTTCGGCATTACCCCGAGTCCTTACGGGACTCTGTCAATACAACTTTGAGGAGGTGGCCCTGCATGAGATCGAGGAGGGATTGCGCCGTGTTCCTGATGCGGCTCCTGGAAGTGACGGTATCACAGCACGCATGCTAAAACTCTTGTTCAACGAGTCCCCCGACTCACTGCTGCAAGTGGTTAATCACTCTCTACGGCATTCATGGGTCCCATCTAAGTGGCGGCTGGCAAAGATCGTTCCCCTCCTTAAAAAACAAGGTCTGAGATACGCGTTAGATAATATCAGACCCATAGCCCTTACATCGAATTTCGTAAAACTAGTAGAAATAATTTTGCTACATTCAATTGAAAACGTATTAGAACGCGAGAACGTCTTGAACCCTAAACAGATAGGATTCAGGCCTGGCTGCTTAATATGGTCGGCCCGCATTGATTTGGAGAGCCACATTCAGCTGGCCCGCCAACTTAAAGAAGTTGGCGAGTTGGTTACCATGGATATTACCAAAGCTTACTATAGCGTTGAATACAGAATTCTTTTTCGCCACAATCCAGCGTTATTCTTTTCCAGACTACATTGTTTCGTGGAATTGGCACCTTTTGGTCGGATAGAAAATTCATTTGTTCAGAGCAAGGCCTGTCCTTTCCTACATACAATCAAACTAGAGGTGTTCCTCAGGGCTGTGTTCCGCCTCCCGTGCTGTTAATATTTTTAATGAGTTCCGGCTTCCGGTAATATCCTAGACATTCAGGTGTATATTTGCGCGGATGATATTGCTTTTTTTTTTCACTTCGGCAGGAGATATTAACCTGTTTTATCAGCATATGCAGTCGTATTTAAGCGCCTTCGAGGCTTGAACCTAATGTGAGCAAATGTGCTCTACTTCCATTCCCAGTGAGCGGCCCAGTTTTCATCTCTCGTACTTGCCGGCAACAGGACATTCCTCAGGTCAATTCCTTAAAATATCTAGGAATTTGATACGAATATACCCTCAATTGGCGTCCACACAAATATTACATTGCTGCTAAAAGGGGCTCGGGCCATGTCATTCTTGAGAGGGCTAAGTCACAAACGATTGCGTATGAGTCGTGACACACCTACTAATGATTTACAAAATGTACGTCCTGCCAATTCTAGAATTTGGATGTGTGCTGTTCTCCGGAAGTCCCCACTACAAACTTCGGCCGTTGATAATGCTCGAAAGACAAGCTGTACGGTTATGTCTGGGCCTTCCGCGTTATGCACCCAAAAAAAATTTATACCTGGAAGCCCGAATTCTTCCATTATTCTCACGCATGCATGCCCTCACCGTAGATGCATTTTTACGAGTTATGGAATCGCCCATATCCAGGCCGCAAACAGCCTTCGTTACATGGCCTTCGTTGTTCTTCGGTAGTCCATGGCCGCGGTTCAAACAACCACAGGCGGTCTTCGCACAATCTCTGCTTGACCCATTAAATGTGGCCCTTTGTCAACTTCCGTACTTGACAGAGTGCCGCCCTTACGTACTTCTTTTGAGGACATTTTTCCCTCTAACACTAAATTACTCCCTCTGAACCTTTCAACAGGCCTCCTACAGGATCATCTGAATGGTTTCCCTTTCCACGTCATTATTGCAACCGATGAATTCTGTCCGGAAGGAGAAGGCAGGCGTGGGTATTTTTTCTCCCGGTCTAGATTGGGTCTTTTCCCTCCGGCTTGCCCAACTTTACTACGTCTTTCCACGCAGCATTTCTCGCAAGCTTGGTTCCTCGAAACGACAGGCAATAATTCTCACGGATTCATTTTCTGTTTGTTCTGCCCTTACTTCTTCAACTTCATCCCCCCTACGTCGAGCCCTTGCTTCTTTATCGCCTTCCTCCCTTCGTGAACTTCGTTTGGTCTGGGTACCTGGACATGCAGGTATCTGGCTTAACGAATCGGCGGATGCTCTGGCGGGAATGGCATTGGGCGGTCCAGTAGTGGAGGTTCTGCCGCCCATTTCCCTCATAACTTCGGCTCGCTTCCGTAGGCTGTGCTTACTTCAAAGTCTGCCTGATTCTGCTTACGAAGACTCGGAGCTCGAGCACCTCCGGTACTCATGGAAGTGCAGCATAAGCCAGTCGCGAGCTTGCGAAGTCACCCTCACTAGCTTTCGCTGTGCGCTGTGCCAAATTTAAATTATTACTTGCACCGCTCTAATCTGCTCCTGTCGTCGTTATGCGCTTTCTGCAACGAACCGGAAACGATAGACCATTTCTTCTTCTCCTGCCGACGGTTCTCCTCAATCAGACGAGAGTACTTAGAAGGCACCTATGCAAGCCGGCTACACACCTCCATGCTACACTGCTAACAGTGATACACTGCTACACTGCTACTGTTTTGTCATTCGGGGCGAAGAACTGAGATTCTGCCACGGGGATCTTTGCCGTGCGTTACACTCATTCATCCTAGAATCAGGCCGTGTTAGAGATCATTTTGGCCCTGCTGGATTCCCCTGCCAAGTATATGCGCGCCTAGCTCACTGCTTCGTCTGTACCACATTCTTTCTTTCGTGGTGCTTACTTCCAATTTCATTTAATGGTGTTTGTTTTTCCCTTTTTTTATTTGTTTCTCTCATCTCCTTACTTTTATTTCTCTAGTCATCTACTGCTAACCCATTATAATATTTAAATATTTTTCTTTCCCCACAAAAAATTACATAATTTCTTTCGGTAAGTCGCCCATTTCCAGCCCAATCCCCCTGAGTGGGCATGAGCCATTTCGCTGGTACCCCTACCACCACGCTCCGGAGAGCGAAGACGACAAGGATCGGCTGAAGGGGGTTTCATCATAGTGGAAGACGGCGAGCCGCGGTCCGCTCAGCGATGCGCTGGGCCGGCTGGCCCGCCGTGGCCCTCGCTTGCCTCGCTGCGGCCGGCGCTCTCGTCCACGCGCAAGTTTCCCCTGAACAGCAGAGGTGAGTTTCGAAGCCCCAAAAGATACACGATGGTTACTGTGGCGTCTCCTCATTCACACAGAAGCGCCGCATACGACTTCAAAGCTGAGCGCGTAAATGCTTACCCGCGGCTATTGGCGTGCGTAATAATGTTAACATGTCCGGCGAAAGCTACTATATGTACCAGTGCCTAAGGTCGTTCTATGACCGTTTTAGTGTATTATGCTAGATTCACAGTAGTGCATCGTCTGCAAGTGCACAGAAAACGTCTGTTTGGAGGCTGAAGCGACTACCAGACTGCCACACTTTCCGTCCGTTGGCAGAGGATACTGTTGTCACTGTCCTTCTGGCAAAGCTGAGTCTAATCTCCCGGCAGCCGTGAGAATTACCTCTGGAAAATTCTCACGGCAGTTTCTTAAACGGTGGCTGGCCTAAAATTCACCGAATAGATATAGCTCCCAACGTAACCTAACATAACCTAACCGAACCTAACGCAACCTAATCGAATGTATCGTAACCTACCCAAATCCAGCCCAACTGAAGCAAACCTAACCTAACGCAGCCCAGCGACACATAACACAACCTATATTAAACCTGATCCAACCAATTCTAGAAGCCGTGTGCGTCAATCTCTTGATATAGTAATAACCAGAATAAAAAAGCAAAACTACGATGAGCGAAAACTTTGCGAAAGCTTTCAAAAAAATCTTCATCAATGCCGGACTCGAACCTGGGCCTTCGTGTTAAAAGCAAGCACTATACCACAGCCCAACGGGAGGAGCTGTAGGAACGAGATTTTAGGGAATATTTGTTCCAGAGAATCTTCGGGTGGCGTGTTTCGCCAATCAGAGGCGACTGCAGTGAGAAATTTCTGATGGTAATTCTCACGGTTGCCGTGATAATAGACACTACCTTCTGGCAAACGCCGTCTGTTAGCCAATGTAAGCTGGACAAATGGTGCGCAGGAAGAGAACCCACGCCTTGATTGTGCTGATCCCTTGCAGCAAGGGGTCAGCAAAGAGGCCTCGAACAGAAAGTTTGTATCAGTTGCTTTGTTGGCTACGTGACGTCGGATTAGCACGGGTATCATGAAACTAAAAAAGCACAGTACGATTTTTACGATTTTCCAGACCGTTAAAAATTTCCCGACAGTTTTCAAATAGGGAGATGCAGCGTATAAGGACCACAAACATTATGCGGCACGCAAGATGACTGACCTCGCCAAATGTGCCAGTTCAAATATTGTTTCAGCCATACTCCCAAACCTTTTAGTTCGCCATGCTTTGCTATCTTCGTCGTCTTTTGTCCCACAAGTGATACTAGAAGCGTGGCGGCGTACCCGTCAAATGTTTTTGGGCGTGCGTCTCGGCTCCAGAACATTTTTAAGATCACGTACTGGCAGCTCTCAATCCACAACTCACAATAGCCAAGAGAGATACAATGATGCCACTACTCACTGCCTCCTGACACCAGTGTTGAGTGAGATGAAAGATCACTGTTCCTCATGAACAGACGGGCCGGGATTGTATATTATCAGTAGTGCTTTTTTTTTATTCGAGCTATTCGTCGCCAACGTACACTCTGCATTCGCTTCCAAGATGTGCCTCTTCACATTTATTAAACGTCAACTGCACTCAAAGTTTCGACCTCTTCAAAACGCTATTTCCATATAGTCCGCTGAAAAATAAAGCAACATGCAAAATAAAACACGTGAAATACGCGCGTGGACACCACAAGTGGTCAGCAAAAATCGGCAATTTTGAAACCCAAATCGGGATTAGCGTGACCATTGAAGTGTCGTGGCAGCCGACCAGCGAGCGGCCGGATGTTCAACAGCTCGGGGAAAAGTCTGCGCGCAAGCTCTACGCGCGCACGGAACAGCAAGTGGGTAAAGCTTTCGCAGCAGAGCTCGACCGGTTCTCCAGCTGCGTGGCTGGCCAGAGGAAGAAGTCCCGGCCGGCCGGAGCGTCACGGGCGCATCGTGGCTGTTTACGCGATCCGCCGGCAGGTGCAGCGTGGTCTGCGTCGGAGCTTTTTTACACGCTTCTCACAGATTAACATGGCGTTTCACGGGGCTATCACTCGTGGAGGTGAAATTTGGACGAGGTGAAATTTGAGTTCAGTTGGCCGTTAAGGAGAGGTGGGATCCAACACATCATTTTCCGAACGAAGAGGGACAGCGCGATGCCACGTATCATTCGAATTCTAAAAAAATGGCGAATACCAGGTTTATGTGGAAAGTCGCCGTAACGCGCGGCTGACATCTTGCTATACCTGCGTTGTAATAAACTTGCGTGTGACATTTTTTAGAGTGTTACTGTGCTTGGCGAATTCGTTGATTTTTCAGAAGGGTGAGGCGTGGCGACTGAATGGAGAAACGACCCGCCGCGGTGGCTCAGTGGCTAAGGCGTTGCGCTGCTGAGCACGAGGTCGCGGGTTTGATTCCGGGCCGCGGCGGCCGCTTTTCTGATGGAGGCGAAAAGCAAAAACGCCCGTGTGCACGAGATTTCGGCGCACGTTAAAGATCCCCAGGTGGTCAAAATTAATCCGGAGCCCTCCACTACGGCGCGCCTCATCGCCTGCGCTGCGTCGGCGCGTTAAACCCCACAATCAATCAATCAATCAATGGAGAAACACGAGACGCAACGAGAAGAGTACGTCTCAGCTTTCCCGGAGATAGCAGTAGTTCCAAGGGCAGAGAACTTGACAGGCGGGACCTTCACTGTTAAACGATTCACATCCTTAATTGCGTAAATCATTACCTACAACCACTGACACCCTAGCAAGAAAAACAGTGGAAAACATCCTTTAAGGTGTTTTTTATAACAGCCTTACACCTTAGCAAAAGCAAAATACACCCTTTTAAAGAGAGTTTTATCATTAATTACACCTACCCGCCGCGGTGGCTCAGTGGCTAAGGCGTTGCGCTGCTGAGCACGAGGTCACGGGTTCGATTCCCGGCCGCGGCGGCCGCTTTTCTGATGGAGGCGAAAAGCAAAAACGCCCGTGTGTACGAGATTTCGGCGCACGTTAAAGATCCCCAGGTGGTCAAAATTAATCCGGAGCCCTCCACTACGGCGCGCCTCATCGCCTGCGTTGCGTCGGCGCGTTAAACCCCACAATCAATCAAATTAATTACACCTTGTCAAAGAGTGTTGTTTATTTTCTGACAGGGTGTAAGGGTGCTAGTTATAAACAAAAAGGGTGTAAATCATTTTGCAGTGTGGGGCTTCCAGTGGCCCTGTGCAGATAGGCGCTTCCCTAGCCCTGTCCCCGGGTTCGGTATGGAAGCACTGCGTTATCTAGTGTAAGATAAAGGAGATCGAAGCATCACGTCAGAAAATGACAGCAGCAGTTCCCCAGAAAATAGAAGGAACAGCGAAAAAAACAAAGAACATGCTTAAAAAAACACCCTTGGGAAAACACAGTGGAAGGGAAAAGTTTGGGGTAAACGTAGAGAAATGAGTTCATCCCACACTCATAATCCTCGTCGGCAAACCTCGAGTCGTTTCTTTCAATTTCCGCCATGACTTGCTTCTGTCTTTTGCAGGCCACAAATCCGGTTACCCCTACCAGAACAAGCGCAATCTCATCTTGAACGAGACCCCGAACGTTTTGGTAAGCATTATTGGGCGTGGGCGTGTTTTGTCCTTCCTGTAGTCTCGTTTATAGATGCTATTCGCTGAAACGTTTAGCGGGCGATTTCTTTGCTTGGCAACGCTGAAAATCGCCATGACCATGCCCGTTGTGCCGCCACATGCGCTTTGCCCCCGCACCTCGCAGAGAAAAAAAGCCCAAGCGCGCATTTCTGATCGCGCTCACATTATGTGGTGGCGCTCTACTTGCCCGCGAGCACTTCGCAACACCGGAGAATGAAAATGCGGCTGCGAGCGAGGCGACACTGCAGTGACCTTCTCATGCGCGGTTGAGTGCAAAAACCAAATTATGGTTTTTAAGAAATGTTTCACGCGTACGCCAATTTAGATACGATGGTAGCGTAACATTTAGCGCATCGAAGGCCGTCTCCCAAGCCGCGCCGGGCTCCCGCTACCCAGCCGGCAAAAGCGCTGGCGAATCGCAAGAGACCTTTGAACAAATCACTTAAGTTTGGTTACCGCGCGGCAAAATTTTCTGCAACAGAGAGTTTTAGCTGATCGTTTCTAACGGTCCGCTCGGCTCCGATAGCAAGCGGGAGCACCATTGTGCATGCGTGGCGCGCTGGTAGCGGCGATACTGGAGTGAGGCCCCGCTCCGCTAGCCGGGGCCTCTTAGTGGACCGTCGCGGTAGCTTACGTTACCGCGCGGAATTCCAACATGGCTACCCCCCTCTAGGCGAGCACACTAAGGCGAACTCCGTTTTTTCAATTAAAACACGAACGACGAAACCGCGAAAGTGCTTCCGAGTAGGCAAAGGTGCCACACACCTCAACGAGTTTTAGAACGGAAGCGAGAAACATCGACCGAAGCACGAGCTTACTTTTATGCAGCGCCGAAAAGGACAGCCTTGTCTTGGCTATTCCGACGTTGCACGGCTTCGCTTAAAGCATTTAGGACCATCATACCGTGTCATCAACTACATTAAATTCAAAAGGGGGAATAAGGCACTAAGCATTGTATTTTACTTTATTTGACCCGCCGCGGTGGCTCAGTGGCTAAGGCATTGCGCTGCTGAGCATGAGGACGCGGGTTCGATTCCCGGCCATGGCGGCCGCTTTTCTGCTGAAGGCGAAAAGCAAAAACACCCGTGTGTACGAGATTTCGGCGCACGTTAAAAATCCCCAGGGGATCAAATTTAATCAGGAGCCCTTCACTACTGCGAGCCTCATCGCCTGCGCTGCGTCGGCGCGTTAAACCAATCAATCAATCAATCAATCAATCAATCAATCAATCAATCAATCAATCAATCAATCAATCAATCAATCAATCAATCAATCAATCAATCAATCAATATTTCACTTTATTTGAGTGACCGAAATACCAATTCTTACCTTTACTTTGGAATGACGCACAGGACACGCACAGACAAACGCACACGCGCACAGGACATGGCCAGCGACGCCAATGATTCCCCGTCAAGGAATATATGGTTATCGCTTAGCTAAAAGCCTTTCTTCTGCTGACGCTACGGTTGCGCTGAGAGGGCCGTCGGGAGCATAGCGGACCGTCATAAACGGTCAGCTAAAACTCTAATATTTCGGTTGTTTTTGAACAGGTAACCGTGAGTGAAAATCAGCTATGCAATATAAGGGTTGCAACATATTGCCGCGAATATAAGGGTCAGCGTGAGCGTGAAATCTATCAAGCGTACCTCATTCACAAGGCGGGCGACGATTGCGTTAGTAAGCCTTCCGTTGAATTACGACGCAAGCAAATTCGTTATCTGGATTCATAAATGCCAAAATAAAAAATTCCCCCGCACCTCCCCGAAGTGAATCGTGCAGAAATGCGAATGCATTGGGTGCACCGATGAGTGTGTTGCGAGTAATGGCGTAATTAATGACGAGAGTGTGAACGTAATCATTTATTCATCAGCACATGTTTGTGTTATCGTTGTACCTGACGGCCACAATCACTGCCTTGTGATCGCTGAAGTGCACGGTCAAAGGGTCTTTGAGAAGCATACGCGCGTCACAGTTTCGCGTAAAGACCAGATCAATGCAACTCCCGTGAATGGTAGTGGGGCACGTGTCGAAGCCGGCAGAGAGACAATGCATAGAGTGCCTGGTCTGCATGTACTCGACCAGCCACCCTCCACTCTTCTTGCGCACGTCAACGTTGAAGTCGCCAACCAAGACTATGGGGTCAGAAGGTTAGGAGCGCACGCGCACACTTTCCATAGCCGCGTCCAGCTGCGCGGCAACGGCGTCTCGAGCGAGGTTGGGCGCGAGGTACACGGTCACCACAAAGACTCCGTCTCCGGTGTAGGCAAGGGTGTACAAGTCCTTGTACGGAGACGTGTCTCGAACGGGAGACGTGGCAACGGCGTGCGATATCAAGTTCCCCTACACGTTAGACACGAGACTAACACCGCAGTACTCGCCGTCCTTGCCGCTTCGAGCAAACTAGTACAGCTCGCTTCAAGCGCATGCGTTCGGCATTGAGCGCGGAGAGATAACACCTGCGGGCGCACGCCGACGGAGCACGACAACCCCCGACTAAGAAATGCATTCGCATTTACGACGACGACGACGATGAAGGCAGAACCTCTATGGCAGAACTACGAGGCGCGCGCTCACGTGCGCTCGCGCTGGAGGAATGCAGGCGCACGCCGCTCGATGCACGCAAGACAACCCCCGACTAATAAATGCATTCGCATTTAAAACAAGTTGCACTGTCCAGTTTTTCCTTTCATTGCCTCGCGCCTCTGGTCACGTGTTATATCGCTGCGCTGCATCAGCGTTGCTCATTTGTGTTCATTGCAAGTGTCTAGATCTAGCGTTTTTTGTTTGTTTGATGTACTTGTTTTTTTTTTCCATGATTCCTTCTTGCCTTCCTTCCTTGGGTATACTTCGCAAGCCGCGGAATAAACCAACCCGTTGCTAGTCAGCGCCCGGTGTCGTCGTTTCTTGTCCCGTCTTTTTTGCGCTGTTTTGAATTCAAATTCTTGTAATCATGTCCAGTGTTTGGGGGCTTGCAGCTCTGTCAAGTGCCGATTTCTGACAGCTTTTACTTCTCGCCCCAGCGTCATGCACTTTGTGCAAGATTGAAATAAAGGCATACAAACAAACAATGCAACGTGGAAATAAAGGCATACAAACAAACAATTTGTATGTATAGTTCAAGAGAGTGAATTGCTGGGCTAGTTGGTTCATAATGTTTAAAAAGTTGAAACCAGCGAGCAGAACGCAGGACAAGAGGTGTTGTGTGTGTGCCTCCTCCTCTTGTCCTGCGTTCTGCTCGCTGGTTTCCCCTTTTTAAGACTATGTATAGTCGCGCAAAAAAAACCTATACAACGTACCTTTCTGCAGAGATGCCCTTGCACTAATGGAGGTATCCCGCGCTCTTAAGTGCATCGTTAGGTCTCAGTTATGGCTGTTATATAGACCATTTTTCCTTTTGTCCTTGGAGCTTCCATTTTATCAGTGGACTGTGCTAGCAGCCCTACAATTGGCGCATCCGACAGGAAGATGAAACTGCGCATGCGCAAGAGAGCCTGGAACATGCTCTGATATTAATGAAGATTAGCTGAAGGAAAGGTTTATACGGTGTAGGATCTCACAGGTAACCAGGCCCGATCTGCGCAAAAGCGTTTTAACATCTCTTAAATGATTCCTACTTTATATCCCTCGACGTGGTGTCTTTTCTGTCTGCCAGTGTTACTATGCCTGTCCTTTTGTCCGTATCTGTCTGTCTGTCTGTCTGTCTGTCTGTCTGTCTGTCTGTCTGTCTATATCCATCGACGTAGTTCTCTTCGTGCCGTCTTTTTTGCGCATTTTATTCTACCAAGCAAAAAATCCTAACTAGCCCCTCAAATTGCTTTGCTTAGCGTTGAGTGATTGATGATCTCTTGCCACGCAGACTTTTTCGGCGAGAACCGGGAAGAACAGTGCCAGGACGATCTAGACTGCGACCGAAAGACCGGCCGGGTATGCGCGCGCAAGCCGAACGACGCGGCTGGGCACTGCCGCTGCCCGCCCGACAAGCCAAACAAGGACTCCCAGGGCCAGTGCCAGCCTCCCGGTAAGCTATAAAAGCGCCGCGTTTTCACTAAATCTGCGCGAACTCATTCGACCTTATTAAAAGCTACGCGAACACAACAACCTATCAAATGCTGCTAGTGGCCATTTGAGCTCGCGCTGCCTCCGGTGCCGCTGCAGACTACGTTTTAAACAATGCAGGGTTTTATGAAGTCACAGATATCAGACCACCCAAAGGAATTATAAAAGCGGCGGAAATTCATAGGTTAGGTGACCAGTGTGTAAGCGTTCCTTCTGTATCACTGTCAACACAAGAACTGCACTATCTATCGACTGGTGGCTAACAGATGCAAATGACTTAGTGTTCCAAGTGGCAATGTATTTTTAAGGCTATGTTTTAGGTCTCGGCGACATATTATTCTTGTTTTACATGACCAACATGCTAGTGTACATAAGCGGTGTTGTTTCGAAAGAAAATCCCGGGCCATGTCCACTGACGTGAAACCATGGGGAGGGGCGAAGCATGCATTGTATAAGTGTATTTTTGGCGCCTTGGTGTTTTTGCCAACGGAGATGAAGCGGGTTGGGGGGGGGGGGGTTGTAGAGGTATACAGCTTTGCTGTACAGGTCTTTTGTCTTTGAAACACGAAGCTTTCTAGCGCGCGGCTTAAACGAGTGTATACCCGTGTTCTTTTTAGTACGCGTTACGAAGCGCTCCAGCGCGAGGCGTAAAAGAGTGTCCCGATGTTTTAGTACCGTGTCTACATGAAACGACGATTAGGACGACGACAACGACAGGAAACGCCAAGAGCCCCAGCCCCTAAAAAAAATCAGTTGATAGAAGCGCTTCATGTCGTCTATGTAAATTTTTTTTTCTTCTCTTGTATCCGTGTTAGCTTGCGCTTCCCACGATTGCAATGTATTACCAACTCGCCCAAGCTTCCGATCTTGCAAGTTTATTAAATGTCTTCCAGAACCAGGCAAAAATAACAAACTGTTCCAACAGTGGTCTCAGACGTACCCAAGTAAAACGCACTCTATGAAGTCCCCGTAGGTCATCTTCACCACCATGCTCCAGAACGACCAAGTCACTGGGCCAAGTGGGGAAATTCGACGAATGACAAAAGCCCAACATATGATTTGAATAAAAAAATTCCCCGCATTTCCCCTAGGGGAAGAATGTGAAAGTGCGAATGCACGAGTTGAATTTGCGCGGTTCGGTAATGTTCGCGAAAGAGAGATCACACACACACACACAAACTACAAAGAAAGAAAGATGCATTTATTCACAGACACCTATTTGTGTTGTCGTTGTACTTGATTGCTAAAGCGGATCTCAGCTTTGAAATTTCGTGTCAGTACTCCTTTAAGCGGGCGCATTAGCCCTTCTCACGCCCGATTCCTGGCCAATCCCCCACGTGGGTATGTGCCATGTCAGCAGGAACAACAACAAGAATGAGCCATGGGGACGCGGCCAGGCAGCGCGCGCCCATCTCCCCCCGTTGCTAGGGAAGACTAGGAGCGCGCGCACCCGCAGCTGTTGCTATGCGGACTAAGGCGGCGGACGATTCAGGCTCGCTTAAGAAGTGCATTCGCACTTAAAAAAAGGCAGGTCCGCATGACAACGCGCAAGCTGTGAATGCCCTTTTGCACGCGCATTGAGTGCTGGGTCACGTAATTCGCCAAATTCGTCCACTTGGTACCCTGAATTGGTCATTCTGGAGCGCTGCGGTGAAGACATCATGCCGGACTTCGAGTTTTTGGGCTGACGCAGGCGTACGACATCGGCTATTCGGTCGGCTATACTGTGGACGACATTCTAGTTTGAATTAAATAAAAGAACTCGGCTTGGGCCGTACATATTATGCGTACAATGTACAAGGGGACCATTCTTTAAAGGGACTTTGCAACACTTCCAATAAACATCTTCCCCCTCCTGGTCTGGAAGCACTGCAAAATCTATAGTTATAATCGCCAGCCCGGAGCGGCACTGCGTGATTTGCTCGACGCAGACGATACGCCTTCCGTTTCTGCTTTGCTTTTCTGACTTAATTTTCAAAGTGGCTGTCGAAGGCGTTCATTGCTGCAACTGAAGAAAAGACGGTCAATAGTTGCTACCCCGCCGTAATGACGTAATTCCAGCGGTCGAAAAACGGAGAGGCCAGAAATGAGAGAAACATCTTTTGAGCAAATTTCTAAATTTTCTGGTGGGCACAGATCAGTGATTTTTGTCTGAGCTACCTGCGAGCCCCTTATATAAGTACTAGATGTGTTGGCTGAGTACGTTCTGCAAGTAGATAACATTTCGAAAGAGGTTGAAAAAAATCCTGCAAGGTCCCTTTGACAAAGTGGGTGCCAGTTCAGCGAAAATGAAAGAGAAGCACGTTTAAGACTCAATGGAGCGGTGAATAACAAAAGTTCGGGGAGAGAGAACAGATTCAGCCAACCAATGTTAGACGGGGTATAAATCGTTGGGAGGTGCCCTCGTATTGCAGTGGACATAAACAGGCTGATAAGGAATATCATGATGATGATGGTGGTGGTGGTGGTTGTAGTGATGGTGGTGGCCGCTATTCGCCCCGAGCGCGAACACAGTCGGCCCCTGGCGGCGGCGGGACGAACCGCTCCTAGTGTGGATGGCGCTCTCGCGTCGTCTGCTTTTTCACGTTGCGTGCGGCGCAAGACGCGTGCTGCACACGACAAAACAACCGATATGTGCGCTCGTTTGGCAGTAAGCAATGACATAGTTACCTCTGCTTGCGCATTTCCTCTAGAAACGCAATAATCAGCGGCCGTTCCGGGTTAATGCGCTGGTTTAATTCCACGAAACATCTTCGCCGTAGTCACCGCCTGAGTGTGAAAACGTTATAAACATTGCTTCCACACATAGAACTTTTCTTATTGTTGAGTGCAGTCGTCTGCCGTTTCGGGAACGTCGAAGGGTGCTTTTTGAAGGTGGCGTGGTGATTATTTAAAGGATAAAAGTTTAGTGCGCGAAACGGGTAAGAAGCGACAAGACCTGTGCATACGCGTGCAAATTCCACACCCTTGTAAAATTGCGCGGTGTCCTTATAGAAAGAAGAAACAAACAAAAACATTTACACTGCACACGACCCGTGCGCTATCACCCATACATTACTGGACACGTATTTTACACCCGCAAGCGCCTGTGTGATCGTGTCCTTCCCGTACCTTTTCTAAAATAAATACCATTTTTGGACAGTCGTTGTTTATACTGAGGACGAGGAATAAACATTTATTCAACTGTATCGAGTTGCTAATTTTACGTATTATTTAAAATACGTTTCAATGGATGCGCAAGAGTGTTTATAGGGGGCATGTTTTGGTAAAATTAAGCAGTTGTGAGTTTGCGTCTGTCATGTGGCATTTCGTGTGTCATTTTCATATATATCATTTTCAAATCCGAGATGAATCACCTTGTCCAGAAACGTGTCTCACTCAGCATAACCAAATGCCTAATATGGTCATGTCTTAACCTCTTAAGGTAGACCTAAGTTTAAAGAAAGAGGAGAAAACGCGTAATATAATGCACGTTGTTGCCCACATGTGTGAGGTGTGTGTGCCATGACTCGCTGGGTTTTTTTTTTAATTTCTTCCCACAATGCTTGCTTTCAATACAATTTTGAAAAAGCGAGCCACAATTCCTGGACAATCTCGGACTAAAGGGGGGTTAATCAGTTTTTAAAATACGTGTTAAAGTACTGCTTTTTAACCGCTACAGAACACGACGCCTAGTGTAGTTTCGATTGTAAGTAATACTGATAACCATAGTTTGGCAACGCGTTACATGCGTTCTCTTAATTCTCGCTGCTCTTGCGACGTTGGCAGGACCCCCCCCCCTTTCCCGAAAAAAAAAACGACATGCACAGAATTTCATTTTTTAACCAATCCTCAAGAATTAAATGCCAAGACAAAGGCG
This sequence comes from Haemaphysalis longicornis, assembly GCA_013339765.2. Classification (NCBI taxonomy): domain Eukaryota; kingdom Metazoa; phylum Arthropoda; class Arachnida; order Ixodida; family Ixodidae; genus Haemaphysalis; species Haemaphysalis longicornis. Next base: position 63,925,902 of record CM023456.1, read on the forward strand.
ATATGCAGTTTACACAACAAAGTAGTTACCGGGAACCCGTTGCGCTGATTCGCAACGAGAAATAAAAGGGGAAATGTTTTACTACATCTGCAACAGCGCAACTTCATTTATTGCCATCTTTAGGGTTCGTAAGCGACCTTATACGCAAGAATGCAAACACATCTCGCTGTTGCAGGCACCTGTTAGATTTTAAAAGGAACGCAAATGGTCAACAGAGCAGCCGTAACAGAAAAATTCTGCTCACTGTGAGGTCCCAGAAGCTTGGTTTGCACACTGTAAACCTGCTTGGAACTTTGCAGAAACCTAGCTAAACATGAGATGTTGATTGTAATGCGTGCATTGACAATTCAATTCGCAAGTTCACTTGCGACGAAAGCCGTAAATAAGTGATCCGAAACCGTTATTCAGCAAACCTTCCTTCAGAGTCGCTAGAATTTCATTTAAAAGACCCATTAGAGCGGTTACATTTATATCTTTCCGCTGATCAAAATTCAGAAATTTTATGTTGCCTTTTGAACACACAAAAAATATCGTAAGCTCTTAGAAAGGATTTCGGGGCAGTCAAGTAGTGTTACCATTTCAGGGCATCCCACAAATGCAAGAATGCGTCATGCTACCAGTGAAAGCGATTGAGATTGCCGTTGTAAACTGAATTTCAGAGATTGAGGCTTCCTGATTTGTTTCTATTTATGCTTTTATTGAAGGCTCAAAGCCATAGTCTGGAAAGATCGAGCTTGCTACGAGCCACAGCGTACAAGTTCATTGTCACAATTGCGGCCATTCTGAGATTCCCGATGAGTCGTCGCTTTTTTTTGGCGTTGTAATGAAAACTGACTGCCACTTCCATGCTATACATTGAACGTTGAGGAACCGAACTACAGCATACCACTCTTGTTTGCACCTTTCGTGCGCACATACGGCGAGAAAAAGGCACGAAGCGCGCCCACAGTGTGCATTCTTACGGGCCGCTCAGCGGAGCATCCACACTAGCAGCGCGACGCTGTCGCCACCTACATGTCGAGCTCGCGGCGAATACCCGGAGTTTCAAATCGATCATACTGTGTTCAGAAACTCCAAGCCATAAAGAAAATCTGTGAGGGCATATCAGAAACGTCGTAACTTTGTGTATATAATCCTTTATTTCGGCGCACGGCTTTTAGGGAGGAGACCCCACAAAAAATTAGAACCGTTCTACTTAATGTAAAAGCCGACGGAAGTTCGGAGCAGTTATTCACCATAATGGGCTTTGGCGCCGTTATCCGCCCACTGCTACCACCCATCACGCTCTTCGCCGCCCTGTCTCACTCCTCTTTCGATGAATTGAACGGAGGTTTGTTGAATGCAATTAAAATTTCCCGAATTCGCCGTGCTCGCGCGCCGCCTGCCTCGAATAGCGCGAGCGGGACCTAACCCTTGACGGCGCCTTACTGCGCAGTCTGGAACGAGTCGCTTTTGGCGGCCACTTTGTTCGCTTACTATCGAAAAAAAAAAATAAAGGAAGCACACACTAATGCGTCAGACTTGAAGGTAGCGAAGCTGTCCCGAGCAGTAGCGTTTTTCCTCTTTTCGCCTCCCGGCGTTGTTTAAGCCACGTCGCTCTACAAGAGACCACCGCTGGATGTTCGTCTTCCTATATCACACAGGGTTCTGTGCCGCACGTAGCCTTCCTTCGTGGCCCGCGCTTATCGCTGCGGCGGAGGCCTCTCGCCTTCCTCCTCCACGTCCCGCGCGTCGTTTCCGGCACGTATCCTTTCCCTCCTCTCCTATCCCTCCCCTGCCGCCTATCCCTCCCCGTTATCGGGCCGCTGCTCCATGCCGGGCGCTTGCGGAAGGGGCTGTGGTTTTCCCTCAACCTCTAGCGCTCAAGGGCAAAACTGGTCACCCTGCGAAGACTACCCGAGGTAGCGTAGTGTACCTTGCGCTACAAAACAAACCGAACCTGCGTACCGCACTCAATGGACGCGGGAGCTTGCGGTTATATAGACAGATTTTGCCTCAAATAAACCTGCAGTTTTTTCTACGCTAAACAACGGGGAGATGTATGACTAGAGACAGCGGTTTAGGAGTTTCGAATGGTTATGTCTATATAAACCGCTTGGTTTTCGAAGCCTCTGTGTTACGCCGTTACGGTACGCCATGGGGCTTTACTTGGGTCCGTTACCTCGCGGCGCCGCCTGATTCCGGCAGTCGCGTGACGTTGTGACAGCGGGCTACAACGACAAGGCGAGTCCCTAAAGTGCTTTGCACTTACCGCGCAAATTTTTGACGCGTAGCTTTTCCGTCCCCCTTCTTCTGCACGCGCAGAACAGCAAGGTTGCCAGCAGAACACGGACTGCGGCAAGCCGTTCTTCGTGTGCATCGAGAAGCAGTGTCAGTGCGTGCCGCCGAATGTCTTCCAGGCAGACGGCAGCTGCAAGCCTCCTCAAAATGGTTCGTATAGTTGCAATACCTTATTTGCTCTTCGTGTTATATTGTAGTACAACGAACCCATAGGGTAAGCTGTTGCAGTCACGAGCGTCTCTTCCTTCAATCGTTAAGTACGCGTCCAGAAATTTTGTTCCTGTATCATACAACCCTGGCCTGCAACGGCAGCAATGGCAAAACATCGCTGAACAGTAGACCTGAAAACCAATGAACAGTGAACCAGTCAAGAGAAATGACACGCTGTGGCATAACGTACACGTGTCCTGACCGTACATCCCTGTACCTTTCATGATTCCATTGATTCGCAAATTAAGAGTTACGTTATTTTCCTGACGTATGCATTGATGTGCGTTGTAGGAACAATAAAGTGGATCCTGTGCCCTAAGAGAAACTAAAATGAGCAGAAAAATATCCCCCCTATTAATAGTAGAGCAACGCTTACAGGGTCCGTGTTGTACGTTTGAGTGAAAACACTTAAAGAGCGCAGAGGCAGAAAACATCAGCTGTCGGTTTCTTACAGCTTCTTGTTGCTTTATTCTTCAATCCGTTTGAGCCTTACACCCCTGTATTTTTTTTTTTTTTCAAAATCACTCGCATCATTCTAATTGCCCATCGGAAGCCTAGTACCAGCACGCTACATTACGAGCCAGACTTGGTTTGCGGGCCAGTCTTTAGAGCTTTTCTGTTCACTTGTGTAAGTTTCGAACCAGCAGATGCTTGCAAGCTTATTTGATTTAATCTTTAAGGACTAAGCATTAACCAGGGCCAACGTAAAGGGCTAAACTTTAGCCCACAAGAGACCACCAACGACATTTCTGAGTAGCGGGGAGCGGCGCTTTCCAAATCCTGTCAATGGGCTTAGCTCCGGTTTTCTCCTGTTCTTTCTAAATACACCCGTCGCCCATCGTGCTCAGTTGCCTTGCGTAACTGGCGTTCCAATCGAGCGTCTAACTACGGCGAAACTTCACGCAGAGGTCCCGCCTCCCGCGAAGTCAACGTGGCTCTCTCCGCTGGCTTTCCTGTTCGCCATCTTGCTCCTGATGACGTGTACCGTCTTCGTCACACGGTAAGAGGGAGCTGTGTCGCGTCAAGATACCCTCCACGGCAGGACACCCGTCCCTCTCCCGTCATCGCGATGGCGACCTCCGTGCAAACTAAGTCTCCTTGGTGGCCTGGGGATCGCAGGTATCGCAAGGATGAAGACGCCATGGATGAGGACGAAATATCGGAGGGCGGCACCGGTGCCTGCCGGCGCTCTTGGTCTGGGGCCAAGGGAGGCGTGGATGCCACGTCCTCAGCGGCCCGGCTGCAGCCCAAGACATCACCCTTGGGCCCTGCTGTGGGCTACCAGGGCTCGCTCGAACAGAAGCTGCAGCTTGAACCTACACCTGTGGGTATGTCTGTTGTCACACGATGATTGAGAGGGAGCACCGCTGATTATCAAAAGTCAGTTGCGGAGTCAATTCGAGTTGGAGAAATCAGTCAAAACGATGAGAAAAGCTTCGCCACAGCTATTCTTTTATGCGTACAAGCCATAGTAAGGGGAATAACATCGCAAAGACATATTAAAGAGTTATAGAAGAGCGGAGAAGCGCTCCGGGTACGGCTTCCAGTACATGGTCGGTGCACCTATGCATGCACCCAACCGGTCCCTCCCCCTCTGCGCGTGTGCAGTGGCGCTGGTCGGCTATCGGGTACCGTACCGGGACCGGTTCTCTGCTCTGCTATAACTCTCAATTACTGGAACCGCATCAGGTGTCGTGGCGTAACGGGAGCCGGGTAAGCACGTTCCCTGAATACAAAACCTGTGGTGACATAGCTGCCGGCAAATCTCAAAGCAGCCCCTAGAAGCTTTAACTCTCAAACAGGTAGCATTAGTGGCTTTTGAAAAAAATGTAGAAACCACGTGTTTCCAGAAATGGGCGGCGACGAGACCCGGTTTCGCATTCATAGCTTCGAGTGGCAAGTCCTTTCTCAAGAACCCCATTGCCGAGTACTGTCGCCTTGCGTTTTTCCGCAAACGTTACGGGTAGCCCACGTTAAGTCAGGTCTATTGAACAGCATCGTTACTGTGACTGGACTATGAGAACATAAAGGTTTTAACACGAAGTGTTTTACGCCTGGATACACCCAGATTTCACTGAAGTCATATTCGCCATGGAAATGACGCAGCACAACGAAGCCAGCAGCCTGTAAACGGTGCACCCCTGCACACTTGGTGTTCTTGCGGGGAAGCAATCTTTAGTACTAAAGAGAACGTTATAGTTAGGGTTGTTCGTTTTCGGGTTTTCTATTTTCACATGAAAGGGTTTTATGCCGGGGTACATCGAGATTTCACTGGCGTCATATCGGTCACGGAAATGACGTCGTACACCTTTGCCGAAGTGACCCGCCAGCAAGACGTCGCTCGCCAAGCACACCCACAAGACAGCCGCCGACCCCCAAATCATGCTCATTTCGCTGCAGATTTCGCTGCAAATTTCACTTTCGTGTTTTACTGATTCCCATGGCAGAGGAATCAACCAATGTTTTTTGACGCACGCGAGCTATTAAAACCCATTTCCTAAGACGGAACAGTGACTTTTCGCACTCATCACGAACGTCATTTCTGTTATGCTCATGAGAGGAATCATATTCCCTCTGCTCAAGGCGTACCGCCACCTCGGTCCACTGGCGTGAAGAGCGGGCCTTGAAGGTCCGAGCACTGTTTTTTTTTATAATCGGTATGCGGTATACGTGTGAGTTTAGGAATGACGGAAGTGACTGCGGCAGCGGGTTAGCTGGAATTCCCCTCTGGCAGCCAAAGACTTTCGGACTTCACGGATGCTGAAAAAAAACAAGTCACCCCTCCTTAGAGCATACCTCACGTGTGTATCTCACGGAGAGAAATCAACTTTAAGCAGCGTCATGGTCAATTCTTTTGGGTTCATTTGAGATGGCATGTGCAGGTAATTGAGGGTATTTTGATGATGAGCGCCCGAGTAACGAACAATCCCGGAGAAACTAAGACTGTCAGGGTTAATGTAAAGTCAGCTATCTTCATATACAATTCGTTGCTGCTCCCTCTGCTCGTCTAACACGCAAATCTCCTTCTGGCGCTTATCTACCAGCTACCACACCCAAGTAATTTGATTAGCATAGGTGCTAAGGCCTTAACTGCTTCAAGCGCCTATCCCCTCTCCCTACAGCGTATGACCGACCTGGGTTTTTTTGTTTGTTTCTTTTTTTGCTACCAGAGGAGCAGGCGCCGCCTCCCGGAGGAGAGGTGGTTGATGACGTACGCTCCAGGCAGAACCAGATCATGGTGGGTGCCATGGATACCCAGACAGCATGGGCTGAGCGATCCCCCACCGACGGACTCGTGGTCCAAGCGAGTCCCACTGTTGACAACGATGACTTCCGGCCCGTGGAAGTCGTTTCTTCGGCGTACGACACGAAGCCAGCACTTCCGGGAGACGCGCAACTGGCGCACCGAGAGGAGATCGAAGCGGCATCCCGTCACCCGGAAGTCCAGCGAGAGCACTCGTCTGGCGCAGCCGTGGCGCCTATCTCAGTCAACAGGTACTGGATGCCCAAACTTAATTTGTGGCTGCTGTTTCCGGTTAATGGTATAACTACAGCACGAAAGACAAGACACGAAAGGAAGATAAACAGCTAATGCGCTTACTGTCAACTGAGAATTTATTCGACAAGTTGCTCTAACTATACCATAAGCAAATGATTCTTGAAAATAAGCACTTTCAAAAAAAATTTCAATTGAGAGTCAGCGCATGTATTGTTATCTTCCTTTTGTGTCTTGTCTTTCGCGTGGTAGTTGTGCCATGAACCCGCACCAAATCGCCCAACTAGCTATCTTACTTTAAAGAGACCCCGGAACACTTTTTTCAACTTTTTTTGAAATCTTAAATGCTTGCAGAACGCATTCACCCAACAAACCCAGCACTTAAATTAGGGAGTCGCAAAGTGCCTCAGCCAAAAATTACTGCTCTATGCCCATCAGATAACTTGTAAACTCCCTCAAAAGATAGTTCTTTCTTTCCCGGTCTTGACGCTCTTCGACGGCTCGGAATTACGTCACTAAGGCCATGTAGCGGGAGCGGCTGTTGGCCAGTTTTCCTTCAGTTGCAGCAATGAACGCTTTTAGATAGCAACTTTAAAATAAATCCACAAAAACAAAGCAGAAATGGAAGGCGTATCTGGTTCGACGAGCAAATCGAGCAGTGCCGCTCCGTGCTGACGATAACTAGAGCTTTCGCAGTGGTTCCAGACGCGAAGGAAAGAGTGAAAGCGCTTATCGAAAGTGTTGCAGGGTCCCTTTAATTGTTATTCTTGTGCCGCTAGTAACAGACATGGGGAACGATTATGATATTTGACGGGCTTCTAAATACGGCAGCATACATCAGCTCACTCCGGATCATAAATGCGAATCTAGAATGGCACCAACAAACAGTAAAGGTTTACGCACTGGGTTGAAAAATGTATCGCCGTCAGTACTGAGCTAAAATACGTGCTAATACAGATCGTCTTGCGGTAATTCTGCACGGCAATTCACGAATAACATAACGTGTTTTGATTACGCAGCTCAGTGGACTATCGGTGGCGTTTTGCGCAAAGCAATAATATCACTTCTGCTTTCGCCCACGGAGTTATTAAAGTGGAGAAGCGTTATTTTGTGAATGTCACATGCCTATTCTTTCGTTTAGGGAGGAGGAGACATGCTAACAATGCCCCGCCATGGAGGCAGCCCAACCCAGAGCGTGCTTGCAGGTTAGTTTGTGCAGTAAGTGGGGCGAATAAAGTTGGTGTAAGAGTGAACCCACGCCGTGCAGTGTTATACTCTCACCTGGTTGGCACCACCCGCGCAATACCATGCGAGGTGAGGCATGTCTCGTATGGTAGATTTATTGCAAAAGTAGCGCCGCAGATGGTACCGGAGTTGGCATACTCTGCACGGAAGGGTCGGAATTCGAACAGTTACGGAGTCCGTGGTCGGAGAGCTACCCGCTTAAGAACTTAGAAACCGCGGGGAACTGGAAGCAAAGCAATGTGCCGTTGACTTGGTGGAAACAATATAAAGATTCCTCCATCATTTTCATCGTTTTCATAATTTTTGCCAGAGGCATAACAGACAACCTCATGATTGCGACCATAATGAGGCGCTAACTAACCATCTCAATAGTTTTTAGCTCTTCATATTCCAGTTCTCTACAATCTTTTTTTTATCGGATGTTCCTGCGTCACAGCGCTTCCTTGTTTCTTCTCTTATTCATTCGCGCGTGAACCCTTGATGCCCATTTCGTTACCCTTCGCCATCACTTCTACTTTTTCTTCTTCGCTTCACTTGGAGAAGCAGATTCATTGTCATCAATTTGTTTTCAATGTCGTCCGGTGCCGCTTAGTTACTCGAAACACTGGCTTCTTACTTTAAACACCAGGCCCGTACGCATATAACTTCACGTTTGCGTTATTTTGGTGCACACTTAGGCAACGACAAAAAAAATATAGTTGAATGTAGTGACTCGGATGACTGTATACTGACTAGTTCGATGTGTTGGTTGGTTGGATTTAGTGACTCGGGGGGATGTATTGGCTTGATGGATGTTCTGACTCGGGCATCACGTGACCTAGTGGATGTCCTGACTCGTAGGATCTAATGACTCGTTGGATGTAGGGATCACAAACGGGAGCAGGGCACAAATGGGGGACGTGAACAAAGCGCTTACTAAAGCTGAGTGTTATGGCGTCTGCAACTACTTGCATATTGTGGCCAAGTACGTGAGAGCTTTTCGGCAATAACTGCACAAGTAGAAGCACGAAAACCTTTAAAAAACCGTATATTTTTAAGAGGCAACCAGTTACTGAAAGTCGATCCCGAAAATAGGTTGGAGGACGTGGATATTGATTCGGTCGTATTCGTTAATACAACTGCGCGTCATCTCACAACACGAATGGAGGATAATGCCGCAACAGGCGCCCCTTACCTAGAGATTTTGTCCCCGTGTGTTCATCAGTACACACGGTGAATTAAATCTCCCGGTGAGGGGCGCCTAAATGTTCGTGAGCACGCAGTTTTTCGGCAGCACGCAAATTGAATAAAAATATAACGGGGCCCGACTTAATGCCGTGACGTAAAACAACTGCGCATGTTGCTAGTTATTTCAGGCTTGCCATTTTAGAGTGCCAAATATGACCAGGGACAACAAAACCCTAAGGTACTTTTCCCCTCTTCATGAAAAGGACTTCTTGCTTCTACCATGACGCATTTTGACGGAGCGGCTACATACCAGTATGTTGAATAACTTCGCAACCTATATTATCCTTCTGTTCGTTCCGGCGTGCCACATTTAAAGCCTAGAATCTAATGTTTTTCATGATTTGCGCAGTTATTAACACGAAAGTGTTTTATTCTGGGGTACGCAGAGATGTCACTTTCGTCATATCCGTCACGGAAATGACGCCACTACAACGAAGCAAACAGCCTGTAAAGGGTGCACCCCTGCACACAGGGTCTTCTTGCGGGGAAGCAATTTTTAGTACTAAAGAGCACGTTATACTTCGGGTTGTTCGTTTTCTGGTCTTAAATTTTAACACGAAAGTGTTTTATGCCAGCATACACCAAGATTTGACTGACGTCATATTAGCTTACGGAAATGACGCCAGTACACCTTTGCCGAAGCGACCGCCAGCAGGACGTCGCTCGCCAAGCACACCCACAAAACAGCCGCCGACCCGCAAATAATGCTCAGCTGTAGATTTCGCTGCACATTTCACTTACGTGTTTTACCGATTCCAATGACAGAGGAATCAACCACAGTTTTTTTTTCTTCACCCGCCGCGGTGGCTCAGTGGCTAAGGCGTTGGGCTGACGAGCCCAAGGTAGCGGGTTCTATTCCCTGCAGCGGTGGCCGCTTTTCTGATGGAGGCGAAAAGCAAAAACGCCCGGCTGTTCGAGATTTCGGCCCACGTTAAAGGTCCCCAGGGGGTCAAAGTTAATCCGGTCGCCTCACTATGCCGTGCGCCTCATACCTGTGCACTGTCGGCGCGGGAAACCCCACAGTCATAAAACAATCATATTTGTTTCTTACCCGCCCACGGTGGCTCAGTGGCTAAGGCGTTACGCTGATGAGCAAGAGATCGCGGGCTCGATTCTCGGCCGCGGCGGCCGCTTTTCTGATGGAGGCGGGAAGCTAAAACGACTGTGTGTACGAGATTTCGGCGAACGTTAAATATCTGCAGATGGTCAAAATTAATCCTGAGCCCTCCACTACGGCGCGCCTCATTACCTGCGTTGCGTTGGCGCATTAAACCTCAATCAATCAATCAATCAATCAATCAATATTTCTTTCTTCCACAGCAAAGCTGCGTTAATATATACTTCCAGCACCACGGCATTCTACTGTTACAAACTGAATAATCGAACTAAGGCGGGTTCAATCCTTTTCTTTTCTTTTTTTTTTTTGCTTTCTCTTCTATTTCAGGACATGGTGATAGAGAATAGTCAGCGCAAGAAAGACGAGGACGAGGAAGGTAACATACACAGCGCGGCGAACTCGCCCAGCAATACATTTCAGGACATATAGATTTGTTGCTCCTTCAATCTCAAAATCAGTTCGCAGTCAGGGCAGTGCATGTGTTTCCTACTTTCGTATAGTATTTTTTTTTTCACCACCGTTTGTTTTCAAAATAACGTCGCAATTTTAAAGCACGTTAAGCGATGGCGCGTTCGCCCAGCCAACTTGCACGTGCTTGCGCAAGAAACATTTGTTTATTATTGTTTTTTACCCACAGCGCCAGTATGGCATTACAGGGTGGAGGTACATAACAGAACACACATTGCAACAAGGGCAGTACAGTCAAAGCAGACAGTATCATGTACCCTAATTCAGCAAAAAACTGAGGTTGACAATAGGTTGGCAGAACTCGAATGACAGAAACTCCGGTGACAAAAACTCAGGTTGACAGAAGAAACTCAGGTAGGCAGGCTGGAAAAAATCATGCAGTAGTCCTTTACGCATCACTTGTACGTTCCGTACAAGATCCTCGTGGCCCACAACGCAGGAGTTCGAGCGACGACATCCGGCTGCCCGAATTCGTGCGTAGTCCCACGCAGCAGGTAGGGGACGTCGGGTGGCCAGGGCTCGTGCCAGAGCAGCGAATCCGCCGGGGACTCGAGATGCTCCGGGGATCCCCACGCCGGGGGCAGCTCCAACACTTCCTCGACGGCAGGGACCTCTTCGACCGCGAAGAGGAACCAGTCAGCGTAAGGGTTCTCATCCGATTTGGGTCACTGGAAACGTCTACGTCCGAAAACAAATCTGACTGCTGTTACATGAAGCATTTGGCTTACATCCTCTGCCGTGAAAACACTTCAATCTCTGAGAACTTATTTTCTGACTTTGCAGTGTTCACGAGAAACACACTTTCATTACAGGTGAAGATGATGTGACCTAGCGCTGAATTCTGATGTATACCTGAGTCGGTAAATGTATTTACGTAAAAGGTATTTGAGTTCTCAGTGTGAATTTCTAAACGTTGGTTCTGAGTTTTGGAATGTTAATTGTAACATTCTTAATTGTACGAATCGATTATTAATTGGTGGTACAATTCCTGGAATTGTATTACTGACGCAAAACATGTGCGTCTCCGCTCCCCTCAATTGAAATATATGTACGTACGTGATACGATGGACCCGACACTAGCCTTTAGATTAGGTCCAGTACAAATGAATCTATCGTACGCCGTTTATGGATGGAGCAATCTCGCTCTCTATCCCTATCTTTCAAAGGGGTTGTCTAGCGACACAAATTACGCAACTAGCCTCCGCCATACCCTGAAAGAGGAAGTCGTGAAGTTACAACGAAGGTTACAACAAAATCGGTACATTGTACACTAACCCTAAGTCATGGCTAACAAGATACTGCCTGTTGATCTACGGTGAAATTCATGTGCCATGTACATGAATGTACCGTGCCGCGATGTGCCATGTCGATCTACGGCGAAATGCGCGGTTAAACAGCGCATAGAGACGAGGACGATAGCCGGAGGAAGACACGACAGGGCTCTGTACGTCGTTTGTCAGTTGCGAATAAGTGCCGTCGTGTGTCCCCTCTTCTATTGCCCTCGTCTTCGAGCGCCGTTTAACGACGTGCAGGAACCAACTAGCCTAACTGTCGACTGTACTGTACGGCGGAATTACCTAAGAATGTTTCCTACTTCTCACATACCTAACATACATTCGTGGTCATGTTAGCCCATATCAAATTACCTTTGCCACAGAAGTAACTCAGTACGAAAGTAGGTGAAAAGTTGAACGATATAAACACGTGCGCTCTCTACCTCTCCAAACTGCTCGTGCTTGCAGGGCGACCAATTGGCACTGCAGCAACAGCAGCAACAGCAGCAGCAGCTGCAGCAGTTGCAGCAGCTGCAGGACGCCCTCTGCTGCAAGACGGTGCAGACGGACATCTCGCTGGCGCCCGCTATCGTGCCTTTCGCCGTACTCGACACTGTCGGGGGCTGGTCGCTGCCTCCGTCGCGCATGGGGGGCCCATGCAAGACGCCGATGCTGACCATCGACTCCGGAGACTACGACGGTGGTCGCAGGAGCACCGCCGGTCTCGGCCCGGGGTCCTCAGAACTGTTCCTCCCCGAGCAACTGCCCAAGCCGCAAGTCACGGACGACTCCCCACTTGTCCACCAGGGTACGTCACGAGAGGCCATGGCTACCAAAACTCCTTTTTTTCTTGCTTTGAGACAGTTTCGTACTTATATATACCAGAGGGCAATCTGTCGCTGCAATCGCGTGCCGTCGTGGGTGATGCCATGGCAGCTAGCAAAGTTCCTTGCCTACTTGGCTTGGCTTGCCACGGGGCTTCTTTTCGCTCTCGAAGCCAATATGGTAGGATCTTTTCCCCTGACCGTCTTGCATTAGGCTTCCAAATAATTCCTGAGAAGTGATTTTCTTGGATCTTTCATTTTTACGCATATAAACTAGCTTAAACAATCATTCACAATAATATTGTCCGTTTTGTGCAGCCACAAACAGATTTTCAGCCTGTGTAATCAGCTAGGTCAAGGAGAAGTGCAACGTGCCTACCCGGTACATGACGGAAAGCTCGCTGAAGGGCGACTCGCATAGACCCGGCGCCAGATTTGCCTTTATATTTATTATTTATTTATTTATTTATTTATTTATTTATTTATTTATTTATTTATTTATTTATTTATTTATTTATTTATTTATTTAGTCTTAGGGCCAGAGGGATTAGGGAGGGCAGTATTGATTGATTGTAGGGTTTAACGCGCCGACGCAACGCCGGCGATGAGGTGCGCCGTAGTGGCGGGCTCCGGATTAATAGAGAGGGGAGTACGTTACCATAGTTACAAACATATAAAACAGAGCAGAAAAATGAAAAACATAACAAAACCAGGAAAATACAACCTACTACAATGCTTCTGAATATGCAATGTCAACTAAAGTAGTTTTAAAAAGTTGTTGGTCCGAAACTGTTGCCGTCAGTGCGGGTAGGTGAGTTCCAGTTCTGTGATGTACGCGGTATGAATGACTGGGACAAAGTGTTAGTCCTGCAGGCTGGCAAGCCGACTTTAAGGGCATGATTTATGCGAGCTGAAATGTACCGAGGAGGCCGAATGAGTTAATTGCGTAGCTGGCTGTGATAGAAAAGCTTATGAAAAAGACAAAGGCGAAGGATTTTTCTACGAGATGATAAGGAAGATAATTCGAGGCGTGATTTCATAGTGCTTACGCTAGCAGTCCGGTTGTAGTTAGAGAGTATAAAACGAACGAGTGTATATTATTACGGCACTCTACGCTTTGAAACTATATTCCCCACCTGGACTTCCGCAGCCTTGGCGAGCCATTTCTAGAAACAAAGTGAGAAGAAACTGTAATTTTCCACGCAAATATACTGAGGAGCCATAACTCACCTGCTGGTCTCACCTTTGGTGCGATTAGCGGTGAATTTGTGCGCTTAAATGTAAACGTGAAATGCGGCAGACTTATTTTAGTTAAAAGCTGTGAATTTTCTGGCTACACAAGTTAGACAACTGAACTGCACTGGAGTTTTTGTTTGCTCCAGGATATATCTTCGCATTTACTCGAAAAAACATTCAATGCGTTAGTAAAGTTGAGCTGAGATAGAGAGAGAGAGAGAAAGAGAGAGAGAGGAACGTTTATTAGGGACAAAACAAAGGAGGTCAATAATTCTGTCTCCAAACGAGGGTTCAGGGGCCCCAAGCAAATAGGGGGTAACAAAAATGGCATAAAAACTGTCCTGATGCTAAGCAATACAGAAATTCTTAAAATTGGCATGCCAGGTATCCGGGTTCACTACCATTTTTTTCTAACACCTCAACCTTTGTTTTTTTTGTTTGTTTTTTTACAATGCGCTTAAGCTTAATAAAGAAAATATATGAAGCAATGTCAGTGTGCCTAATGCAGGTATTGGAGGTGGAATGGGTGCTACTTCCTCCAACGAGCCCATCAATCTTCCGTCTCCCGCGGCCCCTCGTAGCCGCCGGACATCGGGAGAAGGGCCATCGTCAAGGCTGCACTACCAGCCGTCTGAAAGGTGGGAGGACATTTTGAATCACCGGAAACACGTTTTCTTTAGAGCTCAGACTCAAAAAGTAAGGCTGTGCCATCAAACGCACTTGACGAAAAGCAAACACCGGTTTGCAGTGGCCGTTTTTCAAGGCTTAAGAAATAGTCCTCGCTGGGCCTGCTCCCGATTGATAGAGTGCAAAAAGCTATGTGGTAGGGCATAGGTGGAAAATGTCTTGTTTGGGGCATGACTGCAAATTCATAACCACCTAATAAAAGAGAAGGGAACAGAATACGTACGAGTACAAATTCAGAGTTGCCGAAAGTTGGCAACGGAAAAGAAACATTAGACCGCGCAATGAAGTCTAGGAGAGCGCCAAAGGTAAGATAGAAAGTTGTGGGGGATGCTTAGAACTTCCTAAGAATGTGAAGCCGAAAGCCTGCTTGGACATTCTGTTGATCTGCTGTTGAACTTTCGCCGTCTTCACTTGACCGCCCCCTGGACAGGATCCTCCGAAGCTCCTTCCGCTCGCCCGCAATCGCCACGAGCCATGTTTGCGCGTCCTTCAGTACCTTACCCCTGAAGGCGACCCGTATGGCACTAGAACTATGGATACTAGAACCAGTAGATCAGGTTTCTATCGGCACTTTTCTGTCATTGTTCTTTGCCGCCGACAGCAGCCATTGGTCGAACCACGTCACATGACATTTGTTTACCCCCGCAAGACCCATGGCCGCTGACATTTTGGTGACTCTGTGTTGCCGGGCGCGCACTCTTCGAAAAGTTGTGATTTTAGGAGCGCAGTGCGGTTGTATGAAACGTTGAGAGTGCGGTTTTAAGCCCGCCGACAGACTAGCGATGCCGTGCTGCTCTGTACTGGGCTGTTTCAACTGGCGCGAAGGTGGAAAACGCCTGCATCGCTTCCTGCTGGGAAAGAACGACGGCGGCCTCGCGTAACCTATAGCCACTTAAAAAGCGAAGCTTAATTAGTGGCTCTACCGTAACCTAGAACCACTAAATAAGCTAGGCTAGCGTGAACGAGCCTGACCCTATCGCCACAGCGCGCTGTCTCTAAATCTTGGAAAAGTAAACACAGATATCATGGTTGCCAAGCGGCGCCCGGACCAATTTCGCCCGTCAATGTCAGCCACAATAGGGCGCATAAAGTTGGCCACCCTGGCGTCAGACACCAAAATGGCTGCCGCCGTGCATCAGTGTCGTTACTCTAAAGCGTATAGCTTATTTAGTTCTTCTATATCGCACTGTGCGGCACCGCCCTTTCCTCCTGTGACGCTATTGCTTCCCTTTCTCGGCACCCACCCCGCTTCTATGCGCGATTGTGCGCACCTCACAACGATTTTTTTACCTCAAGCACTCCATGAAGCACAGATATATCTAAGGCTTTCGCGTTAAATTTTGCTGAAGATCTCATTATGTTTGGGCCAAAGTGACCGCAACGTGAGGACCTAAGCCAAGGGAAGCCGTCTTAATAAGAAATCAGTGCAGGTGGGCTTCACGAGAACGCCCAAGAACTACCATTCAGCGTGCTTCAATGTGCGAATTTGTCGAATGACGAAGCCCAGCATGCGATTAAAGTAAAAACTGGAATGTGGCAAAGTTTCAGAAAGGTTCACGGTAACTGCTTAGAAAATTCGAAGAATTTAACCGTGGTTGCGTGGTCGCCCTATTTGGTGCACAGCACGGCAGTCGAATGGTAGATTTTTTTATACAGGCGCCGCCATTCTTTGACAGTGACTGGTGAAGCGCAAACGAATTGTATACGATGTTAGTGCACGTTAGCTGGCAAAAAACAATTCGCAATCATTGCCTACGGCACGGCGCGTCTTGACCCTGTCGGTTCAGCCTAAAGTCATCCTGTAGAATGAAGAATTAGTTTCTAAAAAACAGGCCTTCGGTAGCTACTCAAGCAAAATTGCCAGATTTGGAGCTGGCAGAGAAAACTTTTATGAATCTACAGTGCGGAATTTCGAAAAAACAATTGTTTTAAAGTAAAAACACGAATGTCGTATTTAGATACAAATTTCAGTTACAACATCGGTCATCGTAACCAAATTGGCACACATATTTCGCGAATTACAGCGCTAAATGTGTTACCTTTTAGATACCTTCCACACAGTATTTCTCTCAACCACGTGAATTTCTAGCCGGACTCTCATAAAATGATTCTCCATATTACTTCAAGAAATGACAGCCTAACCACCGCAAAATGTAGTAAGTCGGCTTTTATCGCGACAGGTATTTACTCATACCAAGGACGTTCTAAAAATCTTGTTTCAAGCTTTCGCTAACTTGCTGACCCTCACCTTTTCCTAAAATACATATGGGCCGAAATCCCCATTTCAATCTCCAGTTCATTACACCTTGACGCTAAACCACTTTGCTGCAAGTATTAACGAATAAGTTTATCGCTTCTTTGTAGCAAATAGCAGAGGTTCAGGGCATAAACATTTCTTAGCCAGTGAAGAGAGGGCAATCTCAGACATCGTCAAAGAAGATAAATTTTTGATGGGCACCGACCAGGTACGGGATTCAGAAAATATGAGCGCGTCAAGGTTGTCGTTTTTGTTGTTTCGAAAATGCCGCCAAAATTTTTCATGCAGGTCAGAGGACGCGCGGACGTCCCCGCTTCAGTCCCTTCTATCCAGCCCCGTAAAGAACAAGTCGCGCTACTCCATCCCTCATACGCCAAGCGACGATTTCGGGAGGTATGTGGACCCGTAATTATTTTAACGCGTAGCGTTCTTTGCCGCGCACATCCCACAGCCCCAAACCCTATAACGCCCTACATTTGCACAAGAACACTTAATTGCCGGAGTTGCCAAACTGAACCTTTGTATCAGCGCAAGTGGAGACAATTTCCAAGAACAAAAAAAAAGAAAATAGGAAAGCTTTAAAAAGTTGCTAGAATTAACTAAAGAAACCGAAAATATTTCTTACACATCTCCCCCAGAACACGATGACAAAATAAAAAAACCCCAATAAAAGCAAACCGAAAAATGAATAATAAATCGGGAAAATGGACCGACCATGTAACATCGTGCGTTTTAAAAGAACACGTTATTGGTAAAGTTTATACAGACGATACTCGATCTAACAAAATTGAGGGTAGTCGCGAGTTGTTTCGATACATCGAGTTAGGCATTTCTTGGTCACTTAATTCGGTACATTAGATTACACAGGGTGTCCCAGCTATCATGCGCCAAGATTTTTAAAAAGAGCTATGGCGTTAATAGAAGTAAGCCTAGTGCGGGATGTTTGCAGTACTATGGAGAAGCAGACAGTAATTTACTCGTTAATGAGGCAATTTAAATAATTGTAATTAATTATATAACTGCAAAAGTACTCCCCTAATCATTAAATTGTCAATGAGGCAACTGTAGGCACCCACGAGAGGCGTCTAACTGCGGTATTTTCAGCGACGAACTAATTGCGTACTCATTTATTTTGACTGATAAAGAAATCCCGCCAAATATGACAAATACCACATGACGGCGCTGCCGCCCGCCCGCCTCTTAAAGCAACGCTCTCAAACAGTGTGCCTGCGAGTTAGCGACAATGAAATAAAGAAAAGAAAGAATGAATGTATCGCGACCGAGTTTCTGCCTTGCCTGTCGCAAGCGTCCCGCGAAACTTGCAGTCGCCGCTGTCGCATGGCGGAATTTTTAAAGACGATAGGCTTTCTTGGGCTACTTGAACGGGAAAATTTTGGTCTGCCTGTCTGTCTGTCTGTCTGTCTGTCACTCGATTCAGCCAGCCTGCCAAAGTGAAACAGATGCTGCGCAATAGTCTCATATACTCACAGCCAAATCTAAACGTCTAAGTCCGGTGTCAATGTTCAAACTTGTCAACATTGTTGAACAAGAACAAGACAGTACGCAAATATAAGGCAGAAAATAAATACATAAGTGATATTTGCAGTGTTCCTTTGTTGAAAAATCAATGGACGCTTGGTTCTTGCGATAGCAAATTAAATACTACATCAACTGCGGAAAACCATCGCCTTCTTTTGTCCGCGCAACCTGGCGGAATTCAAAAAAATCAAACGGCAACAGCAATGAAATGTTGTACTAGACGTGTTCCGTGTTCCGCTTGGAACGCTCGTGGAGTAGGGCAACGTGGTTCTATAAACGTTGTAGTCGGTAGCCTCGATTCACGCGCGTCTCCGCCGTACAGCAGCGCTGGCATCGGGGCACCCGACTTGGAGCAGTGGAACGCGGTAAATTTAAATTGCCTTAAGCAAACATCTAGCGTGTTATCTTGGTTGGAGCGAGACGGGAGGGGAACAGCATGAGAGGTGAGCGGGAAAGACAAACGAATGCATTTACTTGCCGGGGGCCAATCGACTGCAGTTAAACCCGGCTATAGCGAACTGCAATATGCGCCACGATTAGTTTTATATATCCAATAGTTCGAAATAGCCGAACCCACCTATAACGAATTTTTTGTTACGAGTTCGCAATACGCGGGACGACCCCCTCCCCCCCCCCCCCCCCCCACCTTCACGCCCCCTCGTTCTGCCATCCCCGCATGCATAAACGAACATAATAAAGTATGTCATTGCCTTACATAAAAGTATCTATTCATTGCAAGCAATAAAGCTACTTTCCGCTGTAACTACCTACTTTCCCAAAAAGCGGTGATTCCTGTTTTCAATGTCATTTTGGCGGCGTCAACCAGCACAGCATTCTCTCCATAAGACATCTTTTGCATCAGTTGCAGTCCGCTTCCTTCAATATCGAAGCAATATTGGTGGAGCACATTGACTGCCGAAACCGCTTCATTAAGCATCGGACGGCTTTCACTCGCGACATCCTCTGCCTCTTCGGTGCTTCCAGCAGTGCATGTAGCCGTGACATCGGCAACGGTGTCGGCGTCCGAGGGGCTCACAGTGAAGGCAACGTCGTCGTCGACACTCAGGCAATCCTCGAAGGGCACTCCTGTCAGCACAACATCGGCAACGTTGGCGAGCTCTTCTCACAGTTCGTCGATGCTTCCATCTTGGTCCGGACTGGCTGACTGGGAGGGTTTAATCATGAGAGAGGCGCGTCGGAAACACTTACGGAAATGCCGGGAGTCACATGACTCCATGGGAGGCTCAACATCTCCATCGCAGCCAGTCAACATCTCAATCGCCGCTCCGAGACCATGCATTTTGGCGGCAATTCTAGGAGCACCGATTTCGATATATCAGATGTAAACTTCGTTATAAGGAATATGTTTCGCATGTATTTTTGTAACTGAGTTTTTTTTTTTTTTTTTCGATATATAGCATAATTCGCTCTATCAGGGTTCGTTATAATCGGGTTTGACTGTATTGTCTTGCGTCAACATTTGCAACGACAATAGCGGATACAGGGCCAAGTTTTGTTTTCGCAGTGGGTTTCTATCCCAGGTAAAACCTTACTGGTAGACGCCATGTCTTCTATTGGCTGTCACAAGAACGACGAAACAATATTACACGACGCGTACAGTGTGCCGTTGGATTTGCTTGGAAAGCGCGGCCGATAAGGTAAATCATGCGCTTATTTGGGTGCTTACTGTCTTGTTTCTTCTTTTTCTTGGCGTCCCTCTAGCTCACGGCACTCCACCGAAAATACTACGAACAAGATGGCACCCACTGGCTTCCGCACAGTGGCCGGTGCCTCGATGCATCCTATCGAGGAAGCGTCCTGTTCCGTCGACCCAACGTCCGAGCCTCCTTCGGAATTGATGGCAGCTGCTCAGAGGCCGTGCCACGGGTCCACGGGACCAGAGTTGGGAAGCCAGGAAGGTTGGGCGCGGCGGCTTCGCGCACCCGCACCCGAAGAGGACGCGTCCGTCTCCTTCCAGAGCTTCGAGGTCGAGGCTCAGGTCGGCGCCCACGAGCAGCCGGCGGCGCCCGCCGCCGTCAGGACGGGCACCGGCGAGGAACGCGCGTCGCCCGTGAGCGAGAATCACTGAACGCGGGCTTCTTCCCTTGCGGGGACGAGAAGCCAATAAAGGGCCCGGAAACCGCGTCTCGACAAGGACTGATGTCGGCGTTTTCGCTTAGGCTAGATGCTGGGTAAATCGTAGCCGACGGCTTTTAGACAGGAATGGCGTGGTTAACCATTTGACACAACGTCGTTATAGTAAATAAAGAACTGAATTATAACCGTATGACCTGGTTGATGTTGATTCCGGCAACGTTTGTGGCATTTCTCGCGCCTGAACGTGGGAATGTTGCTATAACTAAACGGTCGCAATCGTTAAGGCTACAGTTTTCAACCTCCAGGGTATATACTTCTAACGGGGGGACATTGCATTCTTTACCTCTGTACGGTTCCCTACTAGACCTCGCCTCTCTGTGACAGCCTCTCCAGCTCGCGATTCACCTGAGTATGTCAATGACTTCGCTGGCCACTGGCAAGCAATCTCCACAAGTTAGGCATGTGACGTCGTTCTTGGAGGCGAGGCGCGTTTTGTGCTGGTGCCACAGATCAGCTAATGCAACTTGCAACTTCACTTAAACCTGCGCCGCACACAGCTACCTATGCCTGTACCACACGTAGACTGAGGCCACACGCGCCAATATACGCCGGTGACCCTGCGCGGCTCGTAACACCACCAGCGCTATCTATTTCGGTCAATAAAATGGGTTTACTGTGCTGCAGATACGTTTCGTTTTCTGTCTTTGCTGCCACACGTGGGAATCTGTGGTATTTATTACTTTTTGCTCATTGTCACCCAGAATCACCCGTAAAATTAGCTTGGATGGTGAGTTTTGTATCGTAATATGACGTTCATAAATGCCTGAAGACCTCTCAATAACTAGCCAAGAGTCGCGCAAACTGAACAACTTCTCAAAACATTTCAGGGAAATTGGTATTCAACTGTGTATACGATACGACAAAGGAAAAGAGCAGAAAAGATATATAAGGAGTCCTTAAGATGCTGAGCTTGTTGTCGATTAAACGGGACGAGAAATGTCAATTATAATCTCATCGAACGGAAGGGGTAAAGTAATTTTATTTCAAAAATCAATTTTTACGACGCATTCTAGAAGGTGTTTGAAGTCTGTGAACGAGGTTTTTTCATGATGCTAGTGGTGATGATCACCGCGAAACCTTTCGAATTTTGGCATGAGACAGCGGTTGTAAGCAGATGGTAATTGTATCCATAGAAGCGGCCAGATGTGGTTCAGTTTACTGACCACCTCGCAGTCGCATGCAAGCTTTTAGCCGCTCCTCGATGGTTAAGTGTGGTGACGTCGTCAATTAAATTTCATGTTGGCGCATACACACATGTAGTATGGGGAGGATTTTTGCATCGCAGTGTCTCCAGTGCCATCGAATGGCGCTTTAGCTCAAAGCAGCAGGCAAGGCTTGAGTGCCGTCAAACGACATTCGAATTATTAAAAGAGGCTGGCAGGCAAAAAAATGCAGATATTCCGTCTTAGCTTCAAAATAAAACGTGAGTAAGGTAAGTAATTGGGCTAATTGGTTTTGTATGTTAGTAAACTGCGCTTGAGGTTACTAAGGACACTTAAAAAAAAACGACGTGGAGAGCAGGGAAATAATTTTTTGCTTGGGAAGCCTTTCACCTTTTCTGGGAAGCCCTTCACATATCAACACAGCAGATCGAATGCGTAAGCTCGTGATCAGTCGTGCTTGTCCCGCCTGAAATAGAATTCATAAAGTGCAGTTCATAGCAAGGAGGCTTGGTAAACAAAAGCGCCAAGCTCAGACTACGCTGTATAGCTCAGTCATACAAAACAAAGATAAATACCAGTTGAACTGATTATGATGTTTAGCGCCCGTTTTTATCAAAAAATGTGCTTTAATTTCCCCCTCCCCACCTTTCCAGCTGTACTTTGTAACCCTTTCTAAATGTTCTGATGCCCAAGCAAATTTTTTTTAACGCAAAAGTGTTTTATTCCCGGATACACCAAGATTTCGCTGGCATCATATCCGTCACGGAAGTGAAGACAGTACAACGAAACAAGTGGCCTGTAAAGGGTGCACCCCTGCACATAGGGTCTTTTTGTGGGGAAGCTACTTTTAGAACCAAAGAGTACATTGTACTTAGGGTTGTTCAGTTTCAGGTTTTATATTTTAACACGAAAGTGTTTTATGGCGGGATACACAAAGATTTCACTGAAGACATATCCGTCACGGAAATGACGCCAGTACACGTTTGCCGAAGCGACCAGCCAGCAAGACGTCGCTCGCCGAGCACACCCACAAGAGAGCCGCCGACCCGCAAATCATGCTCAGCTGCAGATTTCGCTGCACATTTCACTTTCGTGTTTTACCGATTCCTATGACAGAGCAATCAACCACATTTTTTTTCACGTCTAATAGTTGTTAGTTTGCGCTCGGGCTGTCCACGTCGTTTGTTTTCGTTAAAAAAGTGTGTCGTTAATAACCTCAAGCGCAGTTTACGAACATAGCTTCCCAATAGCAAGGACTATGGTTCGAGTCCGGCTCTTCCCCCCTGTATTTTTTCTTCTCTAGTTTACATATATATATATACATAAATTAGATTTTACGGGGTTAGGTTAGTTTTAGAGTTTTAAACGGTTGCTTTCTGCTCGTTAGCTTTCCTTAGGTTAGGTTACGTTATGCAACGTTAGGGAGTGCGTTAAAATGCAGATGCGGCACTTTCTTCACGAAACGCAAGGGTACGTCACTGAGTTGGAATGTTTATAGGACCGTTGGACGGCACTTAGGCACAGCCTTTTTTTTATCTTTTCAAACATTCCTGCGAAAAACAAACAAAAAAACAGGTTGTCAGAGGCCGAAGCAGATGAATGGGTACGACAGACCTAATCACTGTTACCGGAATTCAACATGGGCTTAGTATATCTAACACAAACACACCGGAGATCTCTTCCAGAAGTGCCGCAGTGATTAGGTGTCCATAGGTGAACGCTGGCACATGGGGTACTGCCAGGTGAATTTGCCCCCGTGGTTTAACCGCCGCTCCTCCATTCCCGGTATATCATTGGATGTTTGACTTTCTTGCACACATTCAGTATCATGCCTCAGAACTTTGACTCGGGGTGAAGGGGACCTTCTTTTTAACCCCCGGGCCGTGATTTGAGTGTCTACGACATGTCAAGAGTGGTCGACCAGCGTTGAACCCTCTTAAGCTTCATATGGCACCAAGACTGCCAGAACAGAGGCCCTCGCAATGCATGTAGCGAATCAGAATAGGAAATGAGGAGCTCATTGAAATAAGACAGAAATAAGGGTTGGCAGTCAAGAAAACCTCGGAAAGCAAAGGGGAGAAGGGGAGGATGTGGTAGGTCATTGAAACAGGTAAAGAATTTGGAAAGGAAGAAAGGAAAAAAGCCTCTTTGGGATCATGCAATTGCTACTGTTGAATCTCCCGCTGGCTATGCGCCAGTCATCATCGTCATCATGTGGATTTCCCCTGTCAGTAAAGTTGTCATCCCCGCTAAGGGCAGCCATGGCCCAGGTCTGCCTTGCGTCGTTCTTCCGTTAACAGCTACCATTCCACTTATTTGTTCCGAATGCCTGTCTATGCATACACTATGCATATTGTGCCCATTCAATCAGCGGACGTAAACTTCAGTTGTCTGTGTAGCGGTATATATATATATATATATATATATATATATATATATATATATCTTTGAATGGGATGCGAAAAGAACACAAAAATGGCAAATAACGTGAGCAGAATACCGCTACACAGACACCACTTTCTTTTCGACTCAAAAAATTCTTCATCTCTTTCTATGACCCACCACAACCTCCCCCTTGCTTTCCGAGGTTTTCTTGGCTGCCAACCCTTATTTTCTGTCTTATTTCACGGAGCCCCTCATTTCCCTTTTTCTGATTCTCTACATGCTTAGCGAGGGCCTCTGTTCTGGCAGTCTTGGTGCCAAAGGGAGCTTAAGAGGGTTCAACGCTGGTCGACCACTCTCGACATGTCGTAGACACTCGAGTCACGGCCCGCGGGTTAAAAAGAAGGTCCCCTTCACCCCGAGTAGTCCGAGTGGCGCTGGCTACCACCCCCAAGTGCAGGAAGCAAAAATACCTTAACATAAATATCCGAGAAAGTGCTGGGGAAACAGCCCCGCCGGTAGCGTAGTGGTTATCGCACCAGACCGGTATTCTGGAGGTCGTGGGTTCGATCCCACCCGGCGGGCATTCACCACTTTCTTTTCGACTCAAAAAATTCTTCATCTCTTTCTATGACCCACCACAACCTCCCCCTTGCTTTCCGAGGTTTTCTTGACTGCCAACCCTTATTTTCTATATATATTATATATATATATATATATATATATATATATATATATATATATATATATATATATATATATATATATATATATATATATATATATGTATATACGCACAAAGTAGAAGTACGCTCTTCGGAGACTTTATTTCCAACGTTTCGACCTGAGACAGGTCTTCCTCAGGAATGAAAGCTTTGGGTAAAATCGTACGGACTCAGAGTGGGGGCGGCGCCCCGAAACACAAGCCACATGGGAAACAAACACACAAACGACCACACACACAATACAGAGCTTATTCTGCCATAGGCAGGCGAACTCCTCCTTTTTTTTTTTTTTTGAGGCCCTTTTTTCGCCTGCCTATGGCAGAATAAGCTCTGTATTGTGTGTGTGGTCGTTTGTGTGTTTGTTTCCCATGTGGCTTGTGTTTCGGGGCGCCGCCCCCACTCTGAGTCCGTACGATTTTACCCAAAGCTTTCATTCCTGAGGAAGACCTGTCTCAGGTCGAAACGTTGGAAATAAAGTCTCCGAAGAGCGTACTTCTACTTTGTGCGTATTCCTGCAGCAACTAAGGACTCTACTTCACGACTTTTTCTACAATGTCTGCTGCGTGCGCCTCTTCGAGACTCATCTGGAAATTCCCTTCTCATGCCCCCACGTGCGCCATCGTTGGGGATTCGCAAACCAAATATTTACACAAGAACTTCGACCCATGTAGTCCTCATTCACCGGCATTTATCACGCTACCGGGAGCCGGCATCCGCGACGTTGTGAACTTGTTGGACTTCGTGCCACGAGGCGTGACAGAGCTCATCCTGCACGTTGGGACAAACGACGTAGCCAACACAAACGGCCAAGTCGCAAAGGAGAGATACTCGAATCTTCTCGACCACATTGCAAAGGAAAGACCTGATATCGAGGCAACATTTGTAACTCTGCTGCTCCCACGGTCGCCAAACCATCGACGAAACCCCCATGATTGGCGCGCTGCAGCTAGATTCAATAGAGAAGCCGACGCCTTCAACTGCCTCTTGGTCGAGTTGTGCGAAAACCGGGAAAATGTCTTTTTCTTGCACCACTGCCTGCATCACTTCCCCCCCAAAATGGTGCTGGCAGCCGACGGTCTACACCCGAGTTTTGGTGGTGTGTCGGTTATGGCGTGGAACTTATACACCTTCCTCCTAGAACTCCGACGACCTATGTTTGCAGACTGGCAGGATTATGCGTCACCATCACCAGCTCGTGAAACGCAACAGGAGCCTACGTTCGCACAGGCCCACTGCAAACTGAACCAAGTCGGCATTTGGACTTGGACTGGCCCCCACTGACCCGTGTGACTGCCCCGATCCAGCTACCGGTCCTCTCGCCCTCACCACTCCCCTTGGACGCAACACCCGCCGGAGGTGGCAACTGCCATTCCTGAGGGTCCCAGCTCCACAACCGGAGGTACTTCCCCCACGCCGACCACGAAAGCAGAGTGCCAGCCCTGAAGCCCATCAAGTGGACCCGACACCAGGACCCGAGTCACCTTTCCTACACCTCCGACGACGAAAGTGTTCCAGCCCTGGCCCCACCGCAGAGTTCCGACGGGGAAATGGACGCACGTCACCCAAGTTACCCACAATGAGCACCCACCAGACAACACCGCAGCAACCCCTGTCGAGGATAGCACCGCAAGATCGCGCAGCGCTGCACACACTTTCCACGGGGGACAGTGAGGACGCTGTCAAAACTCCAGCTCCAAGGTACAACCTTAGGAAATGCCCTGGATCGGCCCGCCGAGTGCAGAGTGATTGACGTGTTGGCCCCGAGGCCCAGCCGACTTCCTCTTCCTCAGGTGCCGTAACACTAAATCCAAAGAATTCTTAAAAGTCAGGAAAATTGTAGACAAGCGCGTACGCCATGACCTTCATGTTCGTACCCTTCAAACATATAAGCTAGAAGGTATTGTACCCAAAGGGTTTCGTATTTCACTGCCTCCTTCAATGAAGAACCTATCTAGTGAGAATGTAGAAAAATGGAATCGAATACTAAATACCGCTTCTCTAGAATTACTCCAGGTCACAATAGAGCACTCTGAGAAAATGTTAACGTCACTTGTGGGAGAGGAGCGTCGAGTCCGGGAAAGTGCCTTACTTTCAGCGCCGGAACTCGAGGAGCTGAATTTGTTTGAGGCCAAAAAACCCTCGAGGTTTCAAACACAAAGTTAAAAAAACTCGCAAGGGATAACGTTCCGGGGCATGGCGGGTCGTATGCGAGGGACGTCAGACAGCAACCGTGTGTGCCTCTTGTGGATGTGGTTGACCGCGAGGAGGGTGCTGACAGCATGCCGGGGGAGCTGCCGCTGGAGGTTGAATGCGGCGACGGGGGCGGGCAAATTGTTAATTTATCGAAGATTAAATTAGGCCCCACTGAGATATCTGTTCTGTCCCGGGGTCTCACATTTTGCCCGAGCAACGGGAAGTACTCAGAATTAACACTGCTGAAAGATTTGGATAATTTTGCCCGTACTCTGCGTTTACGAGAGTACTGCTTCGATAGAAGTGATGGGGAGAACGCCAAACCTTCTTTCGTCGCCAAGCACCACTGGACCCCCAGTGCACAAAGGGAGGAAAATCTTGACTTGTATATTCGTGCCGTCCAGAGAGACGTTTTCCAGGCATACCAATCACGCCGAACCCGTCATCACAACATCACAAAAAACGAACAGGATGCTCTCAATGCATTGAGTAACCGACAGGACATTGTAATCAAACCAGCTGACAAGGGAGGGGGGATTGTTATTCTCGACCGGAATGATTACGTCAAAGAAGGGGATCGGCAATTAGGCGACTGGAAATTCTATAAGCCCCTTCTATCAGACCCTACTAAAGAACACCAAAAAATTGTAAATAACGTGCTGGAGCAACTTGTGGGGGCCCGAGAAATTGATAGAAAACTTGCCAGGGCACTAACATCGGCCCACCCAGTGGTTGGCCGCTTTTACATGCTTCCAAAATTACACAAAATTGGAAATCCCGGCCGCCCAATTATATCGGGAATAGGCACCATCACAGAGCCTATTTCAAGTTATATAGATTACCTCATTCGCGATATACCCCCTCAATTTCCATCATACTTACGGGACACAAACCATTTTCTCCAAGAAATCGAGGGCATGGTTCTGCCGGACGGTGCATTTCTCGTAACATTGGACGTGACCTCCCTTTATACCAACATTCCGCACAGCGATGGCATCAATGCCCTCATTCAGTCGTACAACGAACACCGCGAAGAAGACTCTCCCAGCCTGAGGGTTGTTGAGGTATTAACGCGTCTCGTATTAGAACTCAACAGTTTTGAATTTGAAAACAAATACTTTCTTCAAACAAGTGGTACTGCGATGGGAACAAAAATGGCCCCCAATTATGCCACCATATTCATGCACAATATTGAAACCAAATTCCTGTCTACTTCAGACAGTTCACCTGCACTGTACAAGCGATTCCTTGACGACATTTTCATGATCTGGACAGACACTGAGCAACGACTTATTGCCTTTATAGAAGAATTCAACACAGTTCATCCTAATATCGCATTCACCTACGAGTACTCTCGCACCGAAATTAGTTTCTTGGACGTTCAGGTTCATGTGCGGGAGGGGTCACTGGAGACGAGTGTGTACAGGAAACCTACAGACCGCCAACAGTACCTGCACTTCAATAGCTGCCACCCACGCCATTGCAGAACGGCTATCCCTTATTCCCAGGCACATAGATTTAGAAGAATTTGCTCCAAGGATGAAGACTTTCGTTCGAACGCCAGCCGAATGCGGGGCGTCCTCGTCAAACAGCGTTACCCCCCGGCCCTTGTTGACGATGCCATTTCTAGGGCGGCAAGTTTAAATCGTAACACACTGCTACAGGGGTCGCACGTGAATGATGGGAATAATTCCCGCGCTAATTTAGTCTTAACTTTTACTAGTAGCCCGCCAAACGTGAATAAAATTTTAAAAAAAGCACTTCAACATTCTCCAGCAGAGCGAGCGACTTTCCGAAATTTTCAGTGATCCTCCGCGTGTAATATACAGGCGCGCAAAAAGCATAGGGGACTATCTTGTCCACGCCAAAGACAGGGACGCCCAGCAATTAGGCTGCCGACCGTGTGGAAAAAACAGATGTTTGGTGTGTAAACACGTGCAGACCGCGAGGGTGGCAATTAGCACACATTCGGACTTCCGATATTCTATACGTGGGTCATTGGATTGTGACTCATCCAATTTGGTTTACCTATTGGAGTGTGGCGGATGTAATATGCAGTACATAGGACAGACGGATGGACCTTTTCGAATGCGCTTTAACAATCACCGCTATCACACCAAGGCACTCCCAAACCTACCCTTGTCCAGACACCTTAGCGATGCAAAATCACTCTTTCGATGACATTAAAGTCACGCTTCTACAGAAGCAGTTTTTCTAGCTGTAGGGAGCGAGAACAATGTGAGTCTTACTTAATCTACAAATTTAATACGCTGAAGGAGGGGTCTTAATGAGAGCCCTGGAACTATGACTGTAATTCGTACTCTGCATGACCATTGAAGCATTGTGACCCCGGGACATACGGGACCTTGTAGTTTTGTTGTCCTTTCGCTATAACATTAAGCCCTTCATGTGCATCGGCCTTTCCCGCGCAGGGCATTGCACGGTCTGAGGTTTACAGGCGGCCTGTTCTTCCAGGTGTGAGGTTGTACACTCACACCAACAACCTACCGTTATGTTCCACGGTCACTATAATTATCTCGTCCGCTCCCGGCCCCCTACCAACACTTCCCTTCCCGCCCCCGCTATTTTTTACTTTTTTTTTATTTTCTTTTAATTATTTTTTTCTCTCTCATTTTCTTGTCTCAACTCTCAGCAAGCTTAACACGCCTCATTAATAACCACATGGTACCCATTGCCTGTTTATGTCACCATATGTCATAACCATTTTATCCTTGAGAAATGGGAAATAGAATGTTGAAGCTTTTCATTCCAACCGAGCGTGTAAGAAGTATTTTATTTTGGTGTCTGTTGTGGCTTATGCCTCGGGTGTCTTGTAATCACATTGTGATCCCCAATGCTGGTGTTCACGGAGTGCTCGCGTCCTTCCTGTCTTATCGCTCATGTTTTGCTTTGCTTCTCTTTTTCATTGTTTCCCTCTTTTTCTTTCTTTTTTTCTTTTTTTTTTTTGGTTTGCCCCGGAGGCACGGCACATACCGGCGGTCGCCTCTCTCTTCTGGTTTTCATGTTTTTAAAAATTGCCGTGCTCCGCCATATTTTCGTAGATTGGGCCCAGGAGTCCACGCGTGCCGGCGACAGGCCGACTACTAACAGTTAACAAGCCGTCCATTGACCTGGCGCGACACGACGCGACGCCGTGTACAAAGGGAGGCGTAGGCGGGGAAGGGGACGCCTCAAATGGGCTCCCCCATTGGCTTTTGTGGGACCCCCCAAAGTCGCGGAGGCTGCCTGCGCTTCAGATGCAGTAATTGGCCCCGCTTGCATTCTTGACCATGCCGCTGAAGACGGTCGGTAGTTAATCCTTGTTACCGGTGACGCGCATGTAAACTCACTGCTCGTGGCGGCGTGTGCTTTGTAGTTTTTCCCTCTCGGGGACACCGGATGTTTTTTGGGCCTTTCGCCACCCGAGAATTCGTCGCATTTCCTGTTATCCCCCATACTCGCGTTCATGCAGTGTGTTCCTCCTTGCCTCTTTCTTGCCTCCTCCTTGCCACCTTGTCCTCCTCTTCTTTCCTTCCTCCTTTTTTTTTTTTTTGAGGCCCTTTTTTCGCCTGCCTATGGCAGAATAAGCTCTGTATGGTGTGTGTGTGGTCGTTTGTGTGTTTGTTTTCCCATGTGGCTTGTGTTTCGGGGCGCCGCCCCCACTCTGAGTCCGTACGATTTTACCCAAAGCTTTTCATTCCTGAGGAAGACCTGTCTCAGGTCGAAACGTTGGAAATAAAGTCTCCGAAGAGCGTACTTCTACTTTGTGCGTATTCCTGCAGCAACTAAGGGACTCCACTTCACGACTATATATATTATATATATATAATATATATATATATACTATATATCTTATTATATATATATATATATATATATATATATATCATCTTTGAACGGGATGCGAAAAGAACACAAAAAATGGCAAATAACGTGAGAAGAATACCGCTACACAGACAACTGAAGTTTACGTCAGCTGACTGAATGGGCACAATATGCAAGTGTATGCATAGACAGGCATTCGGAACAAATAAGTGGAATGGTAGCAATTGCATGATCCCAAAGAGGCTAAGAAACCAATGCAAACATTAAATAAGCCCGTGAAGTGTGGTATGCATGGTTTTGACATCGTTCTTTCTCAGAATGCAAGATCACCCAATCCTGCACCAACAGAGACGTCTGTTTCACACGTGTTTAGGTGCTTTCCAGCGCACATAGCAACACAGTTGGTAGATCGATGAGGATTTTTTTCCGTCTGGAAACAGAACGAAACGTGTTTCAGCCGGCTGTCTGTTTTACAGCACAATTGCGCTTTGTTATACTTGGAAAAAGGATGACGTCACGGCGCTGCTCATGAACACTATTCATTTTTGTAGTTCTCCCGCTATTTTCTTTCATTTCGTGATGGAGCATAGAGCGTTTGGCACAATTATGAGCAATTGTTCAGCACGTGACTTCTCGCAAGCAATGGGCAGGTTTTAGGAAGAGAGTTTTTAAGTGCGAACGCACTTTATAAGCGACCCCGAACCTTCCGCCGTCCGCATAGCAACAGCTGCGGGTGCGCGCGCTTTTCGTCTTCCTTAGCAACGGGGGGAGATGGGCGCGCGCTGCCTGGCCGCTCACATGGCACATACCCACGTGGGAGATTGGCCAGGAATAAGTGCGAATGCACTTCTTAAGCGAGCCTGAATCGTCGCGCTCGCATAGCGCCTCCTCTCCCCCCTCGCCTACTCTCCTAAAGCCCCTTTACTACTCTCCAGCTCGCAACACCCTCTCTCGGCGCGCCAGCCAGGCCACTACACTATATTAAAAAAAAACAGCATCCGGCGCCAGGTTTCGATCTGCGGACTTGACACCGCAGCGCGACGCTCTACCGACTAAGCCACGGACGCGACGTCGATATCAGTGTTAGTAACGCGCCTTATATCTTTAACGCATTCAAACTACGTCGTCAGCGGCGTGCGTTGGCGACTCAGCGGCGTTATAGCGGCTTGATAACTGCGTGGTGTACACGTGATACTACAAACCCGCTAGTTCTGCATTCTCTCACGTGACTGCGCCTCCTCTCCCTTCACTCCGGTCGGCGCTTCGCAGCTGCGGTGCGCTGCGGTGCGGTGCGCTCCTCCTCTCGAACATACACGTTAATTCACCAAGATTTCCGCAGAGGGACAAACGAGGCGTGTTAAGCCGAACGTGATCACGAGGGGGTGTTAATGTAACTAACGGGCAAAATGCCACCAAACTTCAACAAACTCCCCCTCATAGCATCACCCCGTGCTTCGCACTTCCTCATACTCCCCTTCGGGGAAATGCGGGGGAATTTTTTTTATAGCTGTCATCAGTCATAGCAGCGCTTGTACCACCATGTTGTTCCTTGTTTATTGTCTTCTAGGGCTGCTTGCTTCACGATTCGAGTACATCATAGTCAAGCACGCGCCCCCGCCACGTTTTCGCCAAGCGTCGCGCGGTCGAGCGCCTCGAGCGGCAAAGCATACTTCCCCATTTCCTCCCCCACCGCACAGTTTCGGAATGCGCTGGCTCGCGCCGCCAGGGCGAAACCCTCCCCTCCAAATTTCATAACACTCTCCTCCGCTTTTTCTTTCACTCTTGGGTCCAGCCATCGTTCGCTCTGTTACGCCGACAACGCGGCTCTAATCGGCCCCGAACGACACACATCTCTCTTCTAGTACACAGTAACACGGATGCCGGACGCAGGCTTTTTGGCTCAATAGATTGTTTAATTTATTCCTATTAAAGATATACTCAAACGAGAGGGATCCCTTCTTGGCTCCACTAGCGAACCCATACATGGAGACCCAGGAGGAGCCCTCACACTGCCTGGTGTTCATACGAGCAGTCAGAGGAACTGAGGCCAGGCTTCGTGATGGAAAGTGCTTCGGCGTCGTGTTAAACGCCAGTTTGTACGTCAGTTAAGCGCGGTACACGGCGCAAATACGATGAAAACAATGCAAGTATGCAAACGCGAGGAGGAATACATGACTTTCATATGTATCCCAAATGAAGTCATGATGCGTTCGCATTCAAGCCACATAAGCAGGCTTAGGAACCCTCGATCAGTTGTTGCTTGTTTTTCGTATATATTTTTACTCTGCAGCATTAAATGGGCGTGTTGACCGGAACAGCGGTGGTTAGGCGTCGTGAACAGCTCGTGAAATGGCCAACGCCGTAAAGATAATAAGAGGGAATAAATAAAGTCTTAAACATCACGTAAATTTTTGTTTGGG
The DNA here is from genome assembly GCA_013339765.2 of Haemaphysalis longicornis. NCBI lineage: Eukaryota > Metazoa > Arthropoda > Arachnida > Ixodida > Ixodidae > Haemaphysalis > Haemaphysalis longicornis. The sequence continues at coordinate 63,958,627 of CM023456.1, forward strand.
TCGACATAGACGCCGGGCGTCCGGAATGGAACTTGAGGACAAATTTTTACACCACTTAGAATAGATGACTGTAGCGTACTAAACGTGGATCGATGCATGCGTTGTGGACTTCGTCTTCGAAAACGTAAACATTCGCTACGTTCTTGCAACTCAACCTTTGACGTTGCTTGGCACGTTTTTTTTTGGCTCACCATTAACTAACCTCACTTTAAAGCGGTATACAGGCATAACAAAATAACCACTTAAGTGGATTGGATGGCCAGGATGACAGCTGCCGTCGTAATATAAGGCCATTCATTTCACAGGTTCCGTTCTGGTTGCAGCAATTCCAATTCATGCCAACACACCCACTTGCAATTCTTATAAAACCACTCAAGGAGATTGGCCAGTGACGCATGCCATCATAAGCTCACGGCTTATCGTCAATCTCTAATTGTCTTCAACGTCAATACAGCCAACCAAAATTCTCACATATCCATTCAATGAAATTGGCTGGTGACAATGACAGAATCCTTCAGAGGCTCCCGGCTGCTTCCCGAAGTCTTCCCAAAGTCTTCCCGCAGGCTTCCTGAAATCTTCCCGCAGGCAGCAGCGTCAGCATACGGAGCGCTCAGCTGCGTTCAGTTATAGACCGTTCCAACGAGGGCGCCGCCATCTTGCGTGCGCAGCGCCCTCTGGTAGCGGGCCGATTTGCTGGCTTGCGCGTTTGCTCCATGCCGTATGGGCGCCAGCTGCGTCTCGGTGAAGTTTTCGTTGTAGTGCGTTGTACATCCCCTTCCGTAATATACTTTAAATAGGAAGGTTGTTGGATAGGACCAATTTACGCGATCTGGATTAAATTGCCGGCTTTTTTGGACGAGGGGGAGCTAAAACTCACCTCGAGATAGCGTGGTCCACGGTGGGTAAACGACGCCGTGCCGAATATATGTTTGCAATACTTCGTCACAAGTTTTTTTTATTTCTGTGTGTGCGCCCGGCATCGCGTATAGCGGGTATTTTGATCGTTTTACTGCAAGAACGGATCTTTGTAAAACCGATCTAACCGTGATATTCTCGGCGCCCATGGGCAACAAGCAGAAGCGCGTGTCAGTGTAACGGACTGCTGGTTTCAAATTCTTGTATTATGTTATACAAATTGTTTTCGGGGAACTTAGTGAAGATTTGGCATATTAAATAGCTCGTATTAAGTCTCATCGATATACAGTCGAGTCCACTTATAACAATATTGAGGTGCCATGAAAATATCATTGTTATAACCGATTATTGTTATAAGCGGGTTATGCCGAAAATAACAAAGAAAACGGGACAAACAAAAGCATTTAATGAGGGGAACATGATAAACAAGAGCACTTAATGAGGGGGAAGCTGCTTTGAGGGTAGCATCTGAAAAAAACAGCCCAGTTTCGTCACCATTGTACAGGTCTCGGTCCGAGTAGGCTTCGCGGATGCAGGGCAGTGCTTCCTTCAACCACTTCTGCCTAGCATTTACATCCAGCGAGCCTGCCTCTCCGACGACTGCCCGTAGAGGCGCCCATCCGGTCCTCCTCCCCCTCCTCCGCGTCGCCGCGGCAGCCGAAAGCAGCGGTGGCATGCGAGCCTCTTCGGCGCGCACTCGCCGCGTGCGAGGCCAAGTGCGCTATCGCCTGGCCGCCGCGCGTATGCTCTCATGCCCTTTTGCGTAATAGGCGGGGTTGGGGTGGCATTGTCGCAGCGTTTTTGCATTTTTGTTTCGTTCAGGGTTGGTTCCAGTGCCCACATTTAATTGTTATAGCCGATATTGCATCATGACAGCATTGTTATAAGCGGTTTATTTTGCCATAGAATACAATGAAAAGCTGACGGTGCCGCGGCTGTCCATTGTTATATCCGACATGTTGTTAAAACCGGTATTGTTATAAGTGGACTCGACTGTATTAACACCTCACCCTCAGCCACCGCCACCACCGACTTTAAACAAAACTTCCTCCCTCTAGAATTCCAAGCTTCTCTACAAACTATTAAGCCGTGCAACTAAGGTACCACATAAATAAAATAAACAAAATGGCCCCTGGAGAGTGTTTTATAAGGACTGATTAAGCGTCCGCTGTTCGGTAGTCAGACAAGTGTTCGCTTTTGCGTTGCTAGTTTGATTAGACATCCCATTTAGGAAATAGACCGAAGTGAGTAAGTGGACAACTTTATTTTGTCCGAGTCGGGGACAGGGGAAGAAAAGAAGCGGAATCCTCTTCAGCCCCCCCCCCCCCCCCCCCCCCCACTGCTCAGATAGGCTGGAGAAAAGGACATCCTAGGGAGGTAGCAGTCACTGTGAAAATCACCAAGGCCATCTCACGTAATACTTCGAGCTGGGTAGGCCCCAATCTGACCACAGCAACGATGGAGATGGAATAAATACCACCCGCGGCACAGGCAAGTTTCAGTGATCCCTTTCAGTGTGGAAAGACGGTGCGTATAGGGGCTGATAAACCACCGTTATTTTCACTTCACCTGCGGCTAGGTGCCAACCGCTACAAGCTTTCGAGCACAGCTACTAAGTGGTGGCTGTAATCTAAAGAGATATTAGAGTTTTTTAGCTTTTTTTTTTTGGCGCTGCTCATTCTCCTAGGCCGAAGAGGCATTCGCACTGCGAGAACTAAACCTAGAATGAAGCATGATTGCGAAAATCGCGCCCGCTATTGCGAAAACAGGACACGGTATACGCGAGACACCGATGGCACTTCGGCAGGGAACAATCGATTAATTTTTAATTATGTTTCCTACGAGCAGTAGCTGGCACGGCAGACCAGTTCCTACCTCTCCTCCCAGAGTATAGTCTGGTGGAGAGGGCACGGGTGGCCAGCGCAGGCCATGGTATCCTGGACTAGAGGAAACCCCCCACCAGGCGGGTGCCAAGACATCAACACCTAAGGGTCACTTAAAAGAGTTTACTCCTCCTCCCCGTCCTTCCTGCCTCAGTGTGACGTCAACCTGTAGCAAAGAAATCTGCTGTCCTGCAGGCACGGAGAGCATTACATTTTGCCAAATTTTCTGCCACTACTTCTAAGACGGTGTACCGAAAGAGCTCAGCAGAACATCATTGCCCAATATCTTGTGTTCTTTGAAGTGCGCAACACGCAAGATACCAGTCGGGTTTATTTATTAGAAACATTTCATTAAAACAATGCGTAAATTAGTGGCCAACCCGCCCGCTTGATGGCCTAAAATTTTCTGCCTTATATTTTCGTAATTTCATGTTCTTTTTCAACAATGTTGACAAGTATGAACATTAACACCAGCCTTAAGCGTTAAGATTTGGTAGTGGGTATCAAGAACGGCTATCGTCTTTAAAAGCGCAGTCAAGGCAAAGGAGCGAGCTCACCAGGCCCGCCATGGCTGGAGCGCACACTCCAGAGAGGGGGAAAGGCGGCCCCCGCGCCACGACCGCTGAATACGACGGTACGTTTCCTCCTCACCCGACGGAACGATGTATACCATATTGCTTTCGCATTTACGACTCATACGCTTAGGTGCCTTCGGATCTTTTTTTTTTTTTTCTTTTTTACTTTCAAAGGCAATTTTTTTGGCGTCTCAGCCGGAGAGGAAGAATAATAGCACACCTGTACATACCCCACACAAGGATTGCGTGCATTTGTTAGGTCGCAGCAAAATGACGGGAAGTAAGTAAATAAAGTTAGGCGCCACGCCCGACGCGGTGCTCTCATTTTGTAAACATGCATTGTAAATGCGTTTTCACTTCCGTGTCTTCCTCGCGGTAACTTCCCCGCGGTACCAGTAGGACCCTAAAAACAGCGAGTGAGAAAATTCATGGACATAAACATTTGGCCTTTTATTTTTTCAACAATGCGCAACAGCCCCTGGTGTGTAGCTCTGGTTTCTTTGTGAGAGAGCGTTAATAGCCTCGTAGAGCCATTTTTCGGACTAGCCTTTCGCAGCTGGCGCGGTTATCAGCCGTACAATTCAGGCGTCCGTGGAAGGACGTCCTCAGCCCCAGCCGTTAATGACAACGGGGTGTTGTTACATTGGCGAACGCGTACCCGAGCCGGGCTCCGTCACCTCCGTCATGTAGTGGTAACGTGGTGGTCGAGCGGCGAGCAGAAGCAGGTTCCTTGATGTTGACGACAAAAAGCCGAAGGCAAAACTTAATTTTTTTACTGCATGGCGAGAGATGGGCAGCGACGTTACAGAAACAGCACCCTTCAGGGCGAGCTTACAGCATGTCTCGAACACAGCAACAGCGGTATTCGATGATCTCAATCGAACGAATAATGCGCTGGGAGGAATCGCTTATTTACAACCCGAAGCGCTAACGGTCAAATAGCTCTCCTAGTGTTTTGCACCCGGACTGAACGCAGTACTGAAACACACGAACACTCTTTCTCGGGTTCGTGAGAGCCGGCGCTAGAGGCGCAAACCGAGTCTGAAGGAGGGAGGATAGCACGCGGGTTCGATTCGCGGCCACGGAAAGCAAGAACACCCGAGTGTTCGAGATGTCGGCGCACGTTAAAGATCCCCAGGTTGCCAAAATTAATACGGAACCCTCCACTACGGCGCGCCCCATGCATTGCCTGCGTAGTTTTTGCGTGTTTAACGCCCATAACCAAAAACCAGAGGAAGGGGAGAGGAAATCTCGGTGAGCGGCGTCCTCTCACAGATGCACGTCTCTACATGCCTCCGCTAGAACAGTTTGTTTTGCATTTCGCAACTGCCGCGGCTAGACTCACCGGACACACTCCGGCCTGTCGTAGAATGTTCGAGGAAGGCGGGCTTTTCCGCAAAGCACAGGATAATTTAACCGCACTACACCAACTTGTGGGACGCGCGCACAGGGTAGAGGCGTGCTGAATTATAACAGGGGCAGTTATAAATACGCGGCCAAGTGAAGCTTAAATCGGGTGCCGCGTCCACTGGAGTATCGAATGAAGAAAAAATGTTCCATTACTTTTCCAAGCGCCGCGCCTACGCAGTAAGCTTCGTTCTCCCCGCGTCGGTGCTCGCACTGTGGTCTGCTGACACGCTTGCTAGCTTTGCCAATAACAATCGCCATCCCACCAAAGTGTGGCTCACATCGGAACTGATGCCGGAACCAACATTGTGTTCCGTGAGAGCCAAAAGTGATCATAAGTGGCGCCGGGCTTTCAAAAATCAGTCTAAGGCTTAGAAATGGAACCTGAACGAACTAAATGCGTCCTGATTAAAATCTATGCCTTATAAATAGCGTCTTATTAGGCAAATTTGCTAACTAATTTTTGAATCTCCCGCGGCCGTCACCACCCCAAGTTCTGTCTGCCAAACAATAGATGTCGCCCGCAGCGAACCGCCAGCCACGCCACGACGGTCACGAAGCTACACTGCGAAACACTGAAATTGTTGCATTCTTGTTTAAACTCAGCAACACGACGCGACCACATTTTTTTGAACCCATATCTTAATACCCGTCTCACACGTACACGAAAAATGTCATTAATTGTTTAAGCCTTAATATACCGAATGACTTTATTTGGGCGGGCCGTGCAACCCGCGAAAACGCAAAGGCATTAAATGGGTTAGGCATGATGGTGAAAGTGCCAAAAAGAGAAACGCACTCATATTTTAGAAGTTTCTAGCATAGAGAAAAACGTCTTAAAAGGGTTAAAAATGTTCCTTACGTTATGAGAAATAGTGATTTCTAAGAAATTATGTCAGCCGTTACTAAAAGTGTCTTCAGCAGCTGCCGTCGCCTGCCATCGGTAGCCAAATCCGAAAAATTTCAAAACGACAAGTACAGGATGTTTTGCCTTTTTCGTTGTTTTAGTGTAACTTTGTCTTCTTCGGACCTAAGAGTGAACAAAAAATCGCCTTTTTCAGAGTTCAGCTACGTTTCCACGTCAACATTCTGGTTCGGAGAGTTTTGTTGGTTTAATTTGGGGCTCATCACGTTCTAGAGTAAGCAGATTTAAGGCGTTCGTGAAGGCGAATGAGTTGTGTGGAACTCCTTAAACCAAAAAAAAAAATGACATTAGAGCAAATGGCATTAGATGTTTGTGTGTGGCAGCGAATTAATGGCATTAAAACTTCAGGCATTAAGCACTTAATGTCATTTTTCGTGTACATGTGGCACGGGTATAAGCCACACAAGCTAGGACCCTCTATATTCTTTTTCAACTAGGATTATTCGGGTTGAAAAGAAATCGCCGGGCTGATACAGTGGAACAATGCACTTAGTCAAGCAAATTTCTAGAAGAAATCAGATGTTTTCTGCCATCTACACTAATCATTTTTCTCGTAAGGCGAGTGAAACGCATGTTCCTAAAAAAGTGCAATCCTTTATTTGAATGTATTCTATTAACCCGCCCGCGTGTCATTCATCCACCGTCACCCGTACAAACGGAGTGGCTGTTACCCACCCTTCATTCTAGAACTTTCAAAAAGCGGTACTCCACCTTCCCTGAGAACCGCCGAGACCAGCAAAGACGAATCACATCATTTTCGTATCTCTTAATTTCTCACGGTGTTAATTGGGCACCCTTTATTCGTCATGACATTCTCGAGTCATTGTCGTTTCAATAAAACTTGGCTCCACTTCAATGAAACTTGGCAACGGGACACGAAGCTTGCAATACTTGTTTGTTCGAGGCGGGAGCCTGAGATGTGTATGTTTCATGAATTGCAGGAGGTGCGTAAAATTAGTAGGATACAGAGGGAGAGAGAGAGGGAGAGGGAGGGGGAGGGGAGAGAGAAAAGACTTTATTTTAGTGCCTGTTTTCATTTCCTTTCATTTATTTTACCCTCAAGGCCAAAGGCGTTACAGAGGGCAGTGGGTTACGAACACAGATGATAACAGGTCTATGTGGTTTCTAAAGTAACAATGTTAGCTAAGTTATGCGAAACAGGTGATGGTTTTCAATGGCGGCGATGGGTCCGGAAGGTGGTTCCAGCCATATGCTGTGCGAGGAATGAAAGACTGAGAACAGGATTTTGTTCGACCCGGACATGATTACAATTTTATGACGGTGATCAATACGGGTAGAAACATATGAAAGCGCAGAAACTAGGATGGAATGCAAGTAAGGATTGTGATAGTATATTCTATGAAATAAACAAAGACGGAAATACTGATGAGGATGGGCGAGCTGAGGCAATTGCGAAGTATTTTTCATGGATGTTACAGTTTATGCTCGACTGTACTTGCCGGTAATAAATCGTGCAGGATTGTTTTGAACGAGTTCGAAAGATTTTATTAAAATTTAGGTAGCAGGATCTCGTATCGGTGCAGCGTATTCTAATTTAGATCTTACCGAAGTTGTGTACAAAAATGTCTTCAGAGAAATGGGAGCAGACGAAAAGTTACGACGAAGGTATCCAAGCATGCGGTTGGCGTTGTTAATTATTTGTTCAATATGCAGTGACTATGAAAGCGACGAAGTTACGTGAGCCCCTAATTAACGGTATGACGTTGCGGCGTCGAGCGGTTCATTGTTGAGATGATAAAGAGCGGGAGAAGATGAAATGTGTGAGACACGCATAGCTTAACATTTTGTAGTGTTTAGTTCCATGTGCCACTTCCTACACCATGTGGATACCACGTCAGTATTATGCTGAAGCATGTTAGTGTCGTTGTCGTCAATTGTTATCGTTATCGTCAATTATGAAGTGTCCGAAGGATTCTGTGCGTGATGAGGTGTCGCTGCCCCAAGTCAAGAAGAGGCCAATCCAGCGAATTTTACGGGTGTACCCTACGAAAGACGCAAGTCTGAAGAAGAGGAGGTGGAAGAAGCTGTTCGTTCTCGGAGGAGGCAAGACGGCGTACAAATTAAATCCTCTATTTATCGTCGAGAGAATGGCTTTCCGACTATGCTTGGGATTGCCAAAATATGTCGCCAACCCTATTTTACACCTTGAGGCACGATTTCCTCCACTGAAGTTTAGATTCTAATTATTGACCGTATTAACCTTTGTCAAATTGTTTGAACCCCCACTGCATGACGCACAGTTCATTTTCCGTCTGAGGCCTGATCTTTTTCAAGGCATTCACTGGACGCGGTTCCAGAGACCCCAGATGGATCTAGTACAGTCATGGCTTCAGCCACTTCACGCAGACCTTTTCCGGCTCCCCTCTACTTGTATTAGTGTGTCATCTGTTGAAATAAACTTTGATAATATCTTCCCCCCGAATGCAAAGATGTTGCCACCCCGAATTCTAAAGGGATTGCTGGAGGATCATTTGTCAACTCTTCATTCCCATATCGTCATTGCTACCGATGCCACACAAGTTGATGAGAAAGCTGGAGTCGGGATATTCTCCCAGTACCTCGATCGGTCCTTTTCGATCAGGTTACCTGATTACACACCTATTTTCCAGGCGGAATTATTGGCAATAATTTTGGCTCTTCAAAAACTTCAGCATAGATTTTCCCATGTAGTTATACTTTCTGACTCCCTCTCTGTGTGTTCCGCATTAACATCCGAAAAAGGTTCTCCAATTATCCGCACATTCCGATCATTTGTTCCGCATCAGCTTTGTGAGGTTCGGCTAGTGTGGGTTCCAGGACATGCAGGAATCTCATACAATGAAGTGGCTGATCAATTAGCCAGCATGTCTCTTGGTGGCCCTGTGGTCGTGGAATGTCCAAATGACAGTTTTCTATTGGGGGCGAGATTTAAACGTCTACAGCTGCTCCAGGCTTATAAGCAAGACGCCCTTCTATCTTCTATAGATTATAGCCACCTTCGCCATGCATGGAAGCCGATGTTTTGTGAAACAAGGTTATGCGAGGTAGCAATCACTAAACTTCGGTGCAAAATTCCCCCACTAAATTTTTATCTTTTCCATCTCCGCAATGCCCTTTCTGCGACGAACTGGAAAATATAGAACATTTACTATGTAATTGCCGCAGCTTCTCCCCAATGCGACGCACGCATCTGGAGTCAACCTTTAGACGCCTTAACTTTCCGTTATCTAATTCCGAGGTCCTGTCACTAGGCGCTTCCGCCCTAGGAGTCTTCCACAGGGATGTTGTGTCTGCCCTCCATTGTTATGTTGCGCCGAAAGGCCGGTTTTCCTGCTAGCCAGCTAAACGTCCACACTTAGCTCGTTTTTCTTCCTGAATCTACTTTCATATTATACATATTTAAAAAATCCTCTTCGGTATTTCCTTTTCTAAATTTTGGGATCTAAAATAATATAGGTCACATCCACATTAGGCACAAAACTTCTTGGCCAATCCCCCGCGTGGGTATGTGCCATGGTGGGAGGCAACCAACTAACCAACCAACCAAGACGGCCACCCTCGCGGTGTAGGCTCGAGGACCATCGCCGGCTCTTACGTCCGAGCCACCACTTGGGCTGTCAACGAGACGACGGCCGACGACGGGACGACAAGACTCTGTTGCGCCCGTCGGAGTAGCGGTGTTCCGGTGGCGTGGAGCGCGGGAAGCGAGGCCTCGCCGTGGCGCAGACCTGACCCCTTCTGTACAGTCGCTAGCCATCGGCCGCCATCCCGTCCCTGCCAGCGAAGATACCACCTCATCGACCACTGCAACCTGCTCCGTCGCCAGCCAGAGAAGTACGTCTCCGCGTCGTCGCATCCTCCCGTCGCCCGATCGTCGGCTGTGAGCGCATGACTTCTTTCATGACTTTGCCCACTATCTTCCGCACTTGAGTGTTCCCGCATCTAGTCCGTCTGTGTGTTTCAGTGCCATTCTCACTTTGTACATTATTGAGTTAATATAGTTGTGTGTGTGCGTTTGCGAGAACGTAGTCAGGGTTAGTGACTCTCTACGCGGTCCGGCCCAACATTCATTACCTATACCTCCGAATGATTGGCTTCTAGGTAAGGTTACAAAGACTAGACAAGTTCCTGTAACACTACCAAGGAGCCAATCATTCGAAGGTACGCAGAATCGCGCAGAAAATAGTAGCGCGAGGCGTGAAAGGGGTTCGAGCTAGGAAAGAAAAAAAATTGGCTCCAAACCACGCTGTGAAGGTGGTTGGAAAGCAAAGCCGTGAACGACACCCACAACAATTGCCCATGCGACGTCACTTGAATTCACACACGTGGCTCTACAAAGAGTGAAACCAGAGATTCGGCCAGCCGTTTCCTGGAATTCGCGGGTGCGGCGTACCGAACGCCGCAACCGCGTCGGCCATGGCCGGGCTATATAGCGGCGGACGCCGCGCTGTAGCCCGTCCGCGTATTCCCAAAGCATGTCCCGTAGGGGCCCACGCCGACCACACCCCCTAAGCAGGGGCGCAGCCAAAGAGATTTTAAAAATTGCAATTTTTTAACCTCCTTAGACGCAGCACCGTGACATCTCTACCATATGTGCGCGACTTCATGCGAGGTGGATTTTTTCTTTTTCCCCTCCCCTCGTTTCGACTGCTTGGCAGGAGGCCGATGGTTTCGCGCCGTGGGCGGGGCTGGCCTGCGGCGCTGGGGAAGCTGACGCACATGTGGTAGAAGCTAACCTTTTGTACCTGAGCCCCTGATCACTCCGCGCTCTTCTTGCGAACCTGCAAGTTGACGCTGACCTCCGATCGTGTTCCTAAATAAGCGCTCGACTCGGTGCTCGAAGTGTGCGCGCGGATGGACGCTTTCACGCGCATGTGGCAATTATACACGGTGCGGAAAGCAAACACCCTCATTGAAAGCTCATTCTACAGCACACAGAAGGGTATACAATTGAGTTGGGGGCTCTTTCACTATATACACAGCTCGAAACACGATTCTGTGCTGCAGGTAAGGATTACAAGAAAGGCAGCCAATTACCCATGACTACATTTACAAACTGTCCTACTCTTGCGAAATAATACAAGCTGCATGAGCTGCTACATTTTGGCACTTCATAAGCACTATTACATTGAATTTCGTTAACATTAACTTCATTGCATTATTCTTTATCAGGAACAGTGCCACTAAGGAAAACATTGAAATTTTGTTAACAGCAATGGAAGGTGTGAATCGTTCTTGCAAGGGTGATACATTGATAAGAAAGACAACAGCTCAAACGTACACGTTTTACACTCGGTCATGAATTCTGCATAATTTACACTGTTGGTCATAAAAATTTAGGGAAACAATATCGAAAATATATACCAACCAAGGGCTAAGTAATAGTTGGATTGTACAGCAACTGAAGTACTCGAGGAGTTTGATATATGTCTTCAGTACAGGGCTATTGACCACAGTCTCTTCACTGAAGCCACCAGGCCGAGTTTGATATCAGTAATCATGCGTGCTACCACTCACGCTGTTGCCAATGTCGATTAGTTATTTTTAACAATTTGTGCTTCATGCACACAGAGATTTTGCTGCATAAGATACGTTATTTATAAATAGACAGCTCCAGCAGGATCCGAATGGCGCTGATACCCCCCGGGAAGGCACACTCGGGAAGGCACACCAAATCGGGAAGGCACACCAAATCGTTACCACTTAATTTGGCTCTGTCCATTATTCGACCGTAATCGCCACTAGCTTTTAACTCTAGGTCCCGCCCTTGCGACTGAACAGGAACATGTTAGTCGGGTGCGTGACGATCCCACCGCACTAGAAGCAATTACCGAGTACGCCCTTGAAAACAGACTACAAATTGGTGTAGCAGCCTGGCCGACTTTCCTGTTCGGTATACAATGTGAACTGTCTGCAGCGTGCACTGTTTTCAGTGTGAACTGTACATTCAAGTGTGAACTGTGCGTTCTGCTGCCACTGACTGACTTTAATGTGTTCATTGTGCGATTAGCACCCCAAGACTGCAACTGTGTTCATTGTGCGAGTTGTGACCTTCCCCTTTTCTCCTCATCCTTGCTCCCCCAGGGCCCCATGGCCTCTCATTTGATGCAGTGTTACACTCACTCAGATACGTATATTCTTTTCGTTGGGACTAATGAGTAGTTGCCCGTGAGCCTGAAATCACGGTAGTCGCAACAGAGATTAAACTAAGTAAAAAAGTTATCTCCTTGGCGCACTATTTTTACGATAGTGATCTCGGAGTCCAAATAGCGGCAAAAAATTGTCACTTTTAGAGATCCACTGATGGGTATAGATGAGCAGTTTGTGTCTGTTTCCTGCGACGCATTTTTACCTACCACATATATATATATTTCTGTAGTGTCTGGCCTTTTAATTCGCCAGCATTGTGTCACAGCTCGTGCCTCAACTCTAAGCCACACACACGCAAAAAAGTATACAAATGTAAAAACAAGAAATAGCAGGAATAAAAATATAAATAGTGCAACACAAGTTGCCCGCGGAGCGAAACCATCCGCCACCCGCAAAGCAGCCGAAACGAGGGGAGGGGGAAAAAAGAAAAAATCCACCTCGCATAAAGTCGCGCACATATAATATGGTCTCCTCGATTTGGCTACACTTTCTGCACCAGTTGAGGCGGTGTAGCACTCTCGCACTCGATTTGCCAGTGCAGCTCGCGCCACCTGCACTTCGGCCCTCGATTTGACGCAGTGCTGCACGAGTTCTTCTACACTTCTGCACTAGCCTCTGTGCGAGTTCTCGCCTCGTGGAAGGTGCAGCGTGCTTTGGCGCGTTTTGTGGTGCGCATCGTAACAGGCGGCTCCAGCATGACACTAGTGTCAATAAACGGAGTAGAACAGTAAACGGAGTAGAAACGACAGCGTTTCCCGTTTTAGACGAGAATGGTCGTCACATGCAACAAGATAATGAACTAGTGTACGAAACATAAGGTGAGTGCATGGTGACGCCATTTCGAAAAAAAAAAACAACGCGGGCGTGCAAACACAGACCGCAGCAGACGACATTTGTGCACTTTTGCCCTCGATTCGGCCGCTGCACGGAAACCGCTAGTGTACGGCTGCACTCGCACTGAAAGAACTGGCGCTGCACTTGCGCGACACTTTTGTGAACTAGTGCAGAAAGTGTAGCCAAATCGAGGAGACCTATAGGTAGAGACGTCACGGTGCTGCGTCCAAGGGCGTTAAAAAATTGCAATTTTTTAACCTCATTGGCTGCGCCCCCGATTAGGGGGTGTGGTCGGCTTGGGCCCCTACGGGATATGGTTTAGGAATACGCAGCCCGGCCGTGAGTCGGGAGAACGAAAACGGACAGGAGCGTCTTTCGAAGGAGGAGGCAGTGGAACCTAGCCATCCTGATGTGCTAGCTTGGGGCTACACCACCGCGCGACACAAGCGCAGACACCGAAAAAATTCGGCATGTGAGCTTAGTGATTCCCATTTATATTGATTTAGACTAGTTAGTTTAGTAAGCTTGAGAATTGCGAGAAAGCTAAGGGAACTCTTATAATCGCTATTTATCAGAACCAGTTTCTCCTTTCGCCTTTTGCTACACCTCTTAAAACACAACCCAATTGGTATTTACCAGTTTAGAAAACGAAGACCCATTCGTGACAAGCAGTACGTAAACGGTAGCGTTTCTCTAGCGGCCACATGTCTGTACGTGGTTTCTACATTTTGTTTTGCCGCCCTGCAAACCAATTCTTAACGTATGTTTGCCGTACGACCACTTACTTCCGTCGGGCGCGGATTACCCTGGAGGGGCTGTCGAACAAGTTAATCAAGCCGTGCGAAGGCACCGCGCAATGGACGTGAAGCTGCGCCAAAACAGGCCCAAAACAACCGTCGCTAAATCCATAGAATTTCATACTAATATATACTATAGAGGGAAATCTGGCGCCACCGTCTAGGGAGCCGTGCTTCGGCGAGCGTTCCATCACGTGCCGGGCAGGCACGTTCCTCTTGTTCTTGGCATGGCTCATGAACCGGCTGAGAAGTTAGCTCTGGCTGCAAAAAAGCAGCAATATTACTGTAGAAGCTTCATCAAATTTGTTTTGTTAGTGTAAAATTGAACATACAAAAAGTTTGATTTATCAATGATTATGTAGAACCATGATGAGCAAGAAAAAAATGTTATTATTTTTTTTTTTTTGGGGGGGGGGGGGGGGGGGGGGGGGGGGGCTTTGAGACAAAAAAGAAGCCATATGACTAGCTAAGCCAAGTAGGCGAGGAACGTTGCTAGCCGCGATGGCGCCGCCCACGGCGGCCCGCGACTGCAGCGACAGGCTAAAGCAAACAACAAAGCCGTCCCGCTGACGACGCCGCCGGCGAGCAGGCACTTCCGCGCGGGGAACGCTGGGTAAATTCGCCGCGGCATCTCTAGTGTGCTCCGGGAGTAAAACCTCCGCCCCTCCTCCCTACCCCTGCCACCGCCTCCGACGCGTTGGGAGTTGGTTGTCCCGCACGCCACGAAAGAACCGTTGACTGGGAAAGCTAGAAAGCTTTGCTTTAAAAGAGAGTTCTGAGGGAGGGCCGGAGCCAGGCTCTGAGAAAGGGCGACGCAGAAAGAGCCGGGAAAAGAAACGATTGCGCCTGACGAGGCAAGGCCGCCGGCGCATGCGCAATATGAGCCTTGTTGAGAGGTGAAGCTACCGACGGGGGAGAACTGGGGAATCCCCGCGTTGTCCAGCGAGCGGAACGAGCGTCGGACTGTGCTGTCCAGGGGTCTGGTGAAAGGGTGACGGATGTGGCCACAAAGTTTAAGAAAAAGTTCAACAGCAGATCAAGAGAAAGTCCAACTAGACTTTCGCCTCCCTCTTCTTAGAAAGTTCGAAGCATTCCCTGTAATTTTTGTAGCGAAAGCCACAGTACGCTACCTCGGGCAGTCCTCGCGGGGTGACCAGTTTTGACCTTGAGAGCTGGAGGTCAAACCACACCCCCTTCCGCAAGCGCCCGGATTGGAGGAACGCCCCATGGCGGGGATAGAGAGGGGAGGAAGGAACGGAGAAGGGCGCGGGACCCGTGCCGCCACCTGGCGAAGGAAGGCGACGTGCGCGCACGCCGTGTGCGATGAAGTAGGGCGAACATCCAGCTGTGGTCGCTCGAACAGCGGCGACGATTAAACAAATCTGTGAGGCGAAAAAGAAGAAAATGCGCCACTGTTGCGTCCAGCTTCGCTACCTTCAAGTCTTAAACATTAGTGTGAGCTTCCTTCATTTTTTCCCCTTTATTAGTGTTCAGTGACAAACGGCATTAATGCTGAAAAGACGTGCGTTTATTCCTCGGCCGTCGCTTATGTCGGCATCGGACACGTGTTCTCATTCATGAACATCCAACCATTTTACGTGATTAATCAAACCCTACGTCATTGGCTCCCATCATGCGGAAGCTGCAAGCATAAATTTCACGCGCTGCTCGTCGCGCCACCGATTTAAAGGCAGCTGCGCGAAGACAATAGCACCCGAGGCGATACAAAAGCGCAGCTGGTGAAAGTATAAATAGAAAAGCTATAAGAGACCGATGGGAAGACCACCGCCTGCTATTGTAGCACTCGTTGCCATCACGCACCCAGCAGCCTCGGCGCATTTTTACTCCCGTTGTGTAGTCCATCACAATGTGTTTCCATTCACGTCGTGCCAAAGATTAGGTGCATGGCTTACATGCAGTGTGCCACTTTCAACGCTGGTAAGCCCACTGTTCACTGTTCAGCCCCATTGTTCGAGCACACTGTTCAACCATAGGCGGATATAAATCAGACGTGTCACGACGTCCAAGCATCACCATGGTCCACGAGGCGTGCGCCTTACGGTAAGTGCACTCTTGGCTAACAGAGCCTTTTCGAGTTAAAACACCTTAATGGCACTGACACAAAATCATGAAGGCGAGATAACTTCCGAGATAGATTTTGTGTGAACACACATACATCATCTGCAAAGTATCAGCGGCAAATACAGCCTATAGAACATATTTAAAATCAATTTTAAAGTGTGCGAAGCGCAACCGAGCAGCCAGCGGAGGACCTCGCGCAATCGACATTCCGTGGATGTCGAGTAAATAAACAACATCCAAATACGTGACGAATTTGTGGTGGCCGCTTCCGCACTGCCGCCTGCTCGCCGCTCCGATCAGACGGCGGTGCTTCTCCTCTCGAGCAACGATCCATCCGATCGTTGGCGGCAGAGACGCCGGGATTTCGTTGGCTCATCGGGCAGCTGGCCGCGACCTAAGTTGTACAACAATTCTAGGCACCTTATCATTATTGCTTTTTATTATATAGGACCCGAAAACGCGCCGGGGATGCGTAAAGCACACTCAGCGAGCCGCGCGTTCACTGCGAAGGCGGCGTCCACGGCCGCGAAGTGGCGCAGTCCGGCGCAGGTAGCTCGAGCGATAGCTCGTTACCCCTGCACGAAATGGGACTCAAGTCCTAGACAAGGCAGCAAAGGGATTAATGATGCGACGGCGGATTGCATTAAAAGTCGTCATCTACACCGCTTGCGAGGGCGGAAATCGAATACCCGCCGCAGTGTCAAGCCTAACACATCTGTAGGCAGACCTGTAGGCAGACCGGCCGGCTGCTCCCAGCGCGTTTCTCTCCACCCACTGTTCCGAGCGTCGCACGTCGTTCTCGAGCAGCGGCAGCATTTGCACTCACAGCGCCTGCGTCATGTTCGCGGTCGCTCTTTAATCAAGCGGCTGACGACATCAGTACGTAGGGGCATTAGCAGAAACTGCCGCTGACACGGAATCGACAGTGCTATGGCAGCCCTGCTCTGTGATATCCGTCCGACGGTCCCGTGGAGAGATTTGTTTATACAAAATCCCACGTTTTGCAGCACCAGCTGAAACCGAAACTGCGACTGGCAGCAATAAAAACGTCTCTAATTAAACAAATGTCTCACGCTCAAGGAAATGAGGTCTCCACACGTGATAAGCAGGTCATTAGCCACTTATCGCAACAAAAAAAACGGATCAAACCTCAGGTCTAACCTCAGGTCGCAGCCTAAAAGAAAACGAGGCCTGAGGTGGTACCATATTCCCATAAAGTGGCTCACAACCTTAAGCGAGTCGCTACAAAATATCGGGTGCCCATTGTGTTTTCCGGACCACGCAAGCTAGGTGGGTTGTGCAGCCGTATCAGCGGGAAAAAGAAGCCTAATCCATGCGGGTAGAAGCACGCTATGAAGTACGTGGAATGCAAAGTTGGCATTGTTTACCAGATACCGCTCACATGTCACAAATTATATATTGGGCAAAGTGGAGGTTGCATAAATGATCACCTCAGAAAACACGATTTATCAATCAAGAACGGCACTGGCTCACACTTGCCTATTCATTTCCGTGATTGTGGTTGTACGCCGTGCCTCAAAGGAACTAATATTATTGACAGAAGCCGTGACACTGTGGCGCGTGGGCTTTCAGAAGTGTACTTCATTCAAAAAAATCGCGATGGGTGCATCAGTGAGCCGTCATTGTCAATTTTTAGCAATGAATTTCGTTTTTTAGACAGCAAGCGGTAGGCGGGCTATGAGTATTGTGCTGTTATCGATTTTACTGTCTGTTTTTATGTTTTTATGTCATGTAGAAGCCTATTTAAGGCAACTTCTTTCCCTGCAAATAAATAGTTGTGAGTTGCGCATTGTTTGTCTTCCTTCCTCTGTTTGTCCGTTTAGAGCAATTTTCGTAATTCCAAAAAAAAAAAACAAGATGCAAAATTTTGGTGTCAGTGCTCCTAGGCACTAAAACTAGGCACTAAAACAGACTGCGCTGTACTAATGCAAACGTAAGCCGACATTTAAAAATATTGTCGAGAGACAGTGCCCATGCGATTACGTTCCGGCAGAGATACGTGGACAGTGCCTTACAGCGTCATGACTCAAAACGAAGAAGACAACGACCAGGCGGTTGACGCACGTCTTGTGCGGCATCTCTTATGGGCGCCATGCGGTGCATAGAGCAAATACATCGCTCATCGTTCTCAACCATGGCTCTTGTCACTTGTGTCCTGCCGCCACATAACATTATTCTTAGCTGAGTTGAAACTGAATTGGTTTTAAGCACCGGGGGTAACGCACGAGGTGCCTAAAGTGGGCACAGCCAGAGGTGGCTGCTCTTTGAAAAGGAGAAAAAAGCTTGGAAACTGGGTGTCCGTGGTAGAAGACGAGACTTTGGTGCGCTGTCTGCTGTTCTGAACGCTAGGGGCGGCCTAGCCTCTTCATTGTAAATAGTGTGAATACACTTAACATGGCATCCTCGCCTCGTGTTAATATCATTCAAATTAGGGACATCGGCATTTAAGACTGATCAGAGGGGCCGTATGATAGCGATCACAGAATTGGCCCACATAAAGTCGTCCTTAAACACAGCGTGGGGACAAGTATATTGAAAAAATTTGTATGCGACAGGCGTAATTACGAACGGTTATTGCTTTCTTGATCGGATACGACTGTACCGCATACTTGTGTCGACTTAGCGTATACAACGTGCCTGTTTTGTGGCAGGCCATCACGAAGGTTTGCCACAGGTCGTCCTGAAGTGTCGACCATCGTCGAATAAATTTCCAATGGTACCACAATAGCTGTTGCACTTCTACGTAACAGAAAACAGTATGTACGAGTTGGCTATGCGTCACTTCGGCTAGATTCTCATTAGAGCCATCAGAACACGCGGCCTGGCTTTGAAAACAGAATGCAAGCTCTGTTCAGGGGCGAAAATGCCCGAAGTTCTACATACCAATAGCTATTCGCACGGTATCTCTTTCCGAAATTCCCGCGTTTTGTTTGAAAGCAGACCAACAAATCCCGCAGCCTCAGCGACGCCTGCTGCCGAATGGCCCTGGGAGGAAATGCTCGCCTCGCAGGTGGCTAATTAATTTGCCGCGACAGCAGCTGACGTCGCCTGGCAACGCATCCAAAAGAAAGTTTGCATTCGACTCAGGTCGTTTGACACGCAGGAGCAGCAATAGCTCTCGTTCGATATTCTAGCACCCACGCTCAAATGTGCGATCTCGCCCTTGTATTCACAGCTGTTCTGAGCAGCCAGTACAGCACCAGCAAAAGATTTTTTTTTTGCAAAGTCCGCAGACGTTTGCATTGTGGAAGTCCTCCCAAAAGGGCACGTCTGCTCGCGGAAAGAGCAAAGGGCCGTGCATTGTTTCCAGTCCTTCAATTCTGTCAAAGTTGTTAACGTGTTGGCGCTCTTCAGTGAGCCTTGGAACCGGCAGCCGTTGCTTCGCCTCCCGGTTCCAGACTGCTCGCGGAGGCGAAATGCAGCTGTCGGTACTCCCCGAGAACGATGTAAGGTACGCGTGCTTTGATGTTCTTGTGGACTAAGCGGTACGCTCCGCACAGTCCTTAGCTAGTTTGTGAACCTAAGTATAGCTTTTGGTGTACGCTGTCACCCCCCAAACGCCGGATGAGAGTACCGAGCCCTACAAGCACTTTGCTTTCACAAAGGAGTCAGGTGAGCTGCAGGTTGTTCGGGGTCTTTCGGCGATTGCGCGAGTAATGCTACTTAGCATTAAAATGTATGTGCAATGTGACATGCATGAGGGGAGAAGCTACTTGTTATGTTCAAGTGTCTTGGTATTACCGACGACATTCATCTTGTTGAGTTAAACGAGTGTTGTCAGCTCAACAGTCAGGGATACAAACTCAAGGAATTAGGCGCGCTGATGCCCACGTGAGTATCTCCTTTCTCGCCTCCTCGGCATCCTCGCCTCGTGTCAATATCATTCAAATTAGGAACATCGGCATTTAAGACTGATCAGAGGTGCCGTATGATAGCGATGACAGAATTGGCCCACATAAAGTCGTCCTCAAACACAGCGTGGGGACAAGTATATTGAAAAAACTTGTATGCGACAGGCGTAATTACGAAATGTTATTGCTTTCTTGATCGAATACGACTGTACCGCATACTTGTGTCGACTTAACGTATACAACGTGCCTGTTTTGTGGCAGGCCATCACGAAGGTTTGCCGCAGGTCGTCCTGAAGTGTCGACCATCTTCGAATAAAATTTCCAAGGGTACCACAACAGCTGTTGCCCTTCTACGTAACGGAAAACAGTATGTATGAGTTGGCTATGCGTCACTTCGGCTATATTCTCATATGAGCCATCGAAACACGCGGCCTGGCTTTGAAAACAGAATGCAAGCTCTGTTCAGGGCCGACAATGCACGAAGTACTACATACCAATAGCTATTCGCACAGTATCTCTTTCCGAAATTCCCGCGCTTTGTTTGAAAGCAGACCAACTAATCCCGCAGCCCCAGCGACGCGTGCTGCCGAGTGGCCCTGGGAGGAAATGCTCGCCTCGCAGGTGGCTAATTAATTTGCCGCGACAGCAGCTGACGTCGCCTGGCAACGCATCCAAAAGAAAGTTTGCATTCGACTCAGGTCGTTTGACACGCAGGAGCAGCAATAGCTCTCGTTCGATATTCTAGCACCCACGCTCAAATGTGCGATCTCGCCCTTGTATTCACAGCTGTTCTGAGCAGCCAGTACAGCAGCAGCAAAATATATATTTTTTTTTTTGCAAAGTCCGCAGACGTTTGCATTGTGGAAGACCTCCCAAAAGGGCACGTCTGCTCGCGGAAAGAGCAAAGTGCCGTGCATTGTTTCCAGTCCTTCAAATCCGTCGAAGTTGTTAACGTGCTGGCGCTCTTCAGTGAGCCTTGGAACCGGCAGCCGTTGCTTCGCTTCCCGGTTCCAGACTGCTCGCGGAGGCGAAATGCAGCTGTCGGTACTCCCCGAGAGCGATGTAAGGTACGCGTGCTTTGATGTTCTTGTGGACTAAGCGGTACGCTCCGCACAGTCCTTGGCTAGTTTGTGAACCTAAGTATAGCTTTTGGTGTACGCTGTCACCCCCCAAATGCCGGGTGAAAGTACCGAGCCCTACAAGCACTTTGCTTCCACAGAGGAGTCAGGTGAGCTGCAGGTTGTTCTGGGTCTCTCAGCGATTGCGCGAGTAATGCTACTTAACATTAAAATGCACGTGCAATGTGACATGCACGAGGGGAGAAGCTACTTGTTATGTTCAAGTGCCTTGGTATTACTGACGACATTCATCTTGTAGAGATAAACGAGTGGTGTCAGCTTAACTGACAGGGCAACGAGTTCAAGGAATTAGGCGCGCTGATGACCATGCGAGTTTCTCCTTTCTGCTGCTAGCTTTTTGTTGAATGCGTCCACATTGAGGCACCGCCTCAGTGCTTCTAAAAGCTTCTAGAGAGTTATTCGTGGAAATATTTGCGTATGTTAAGAGACCGTAGTAATAACCACTTTTTTATATGTGTAGACACATTTACGATGCATTAAAAGCAATACTTCTAAGTCATGCCATGGTTCTGCTCTAAATATTGTTTATAAATTGCGAGAACGTTATGTTGCAGCGTAAATAACGAACACCGTACGTCCCCACACCAGTTATAGAGAATGTAGTCATAGACAAATGAAACGGGATCATGAAAATCTTAATCGAACACGCAGTTAGCATGATTTCTTTCCGTGTAAGTTAAATTGACGCGTGGCTGAATTACAGTGAAAAAGTTGGGAATTGTGGATTTCCAAATATGCCCATAGCCCGCCAATATTGAACCTCAACAAACTGTTTTTTTTTTACTTTTGCGAGATGTGGTTTATATTTCGGTGTTCGCGTTTCATCTGCCCATGACTGTACACTCTGCTTTAGCAAAAAACTTCTTTAAAAAAAAACAGGTCTTTTCGGTTTGAAGGACTAGAGCGAGACAGGCCTTTCTTTCTGCCTGGAAATCTTGCATATCATGGTACTATAGGTGCAACCTGTGCGAAACGACAAAGCAAGACGGAAGCGCTTCAAAACTATTCTTCTTACCGGAAAAATGCAGCATCATTGTGTGAGGTGCGGGTAGAACAATACCTCAAACCTTACGACAATGGTGTCTGTTCCTTTTTGAAGGCGCAGCAAGTGGGGAAAAAACGCACTGACATTTCTCATTTTTCTCTCAGTTAATCAGCCATCTGTGCCCGCATAAGGCATCCGAAGCGGTCTATGTGGCCGTAAATGTTTCACATACCAGCCTAAAATACCCCATGAAAGCTCTTTGAGACGACCGTTTAACCTTATTAACGCCTTCGCCTCATTACGGCACCCTAAATTAACGTATTTTATAATCAAACTGATGTCACACAACACAATATGGTGTCACATCAAACGTGTTGAAAGAAGATAGTTACAACTAATGAAGATACATAGCATTGGTTACAAGTAGCTAAGAATGGATAAAAAGATAAATAGTCACATAGCCATGCCAACCAACAAAGGTAGCCAGGTAATAGATTAGATTTAATTATTCTTACGTAGATTAGAGCTCATGATGTTTCCGCGTGAATGCAACACGCTGTATGTCTCCGGAGAACTACTAGTGCATGTGCATTGTGCTCTAGCCCTTAAACTTCTTTTAAAAAGATTGCCCGGTTCGAAGGACTGCTACAAGGGGGGCATATCTTTAGTTAAAAAAGTATATTGCATACCGTCGCACAACAGGCACATTGCAACATGCTTTAACGTTAACGCAGGAGGACAACGGTTCGAACTATTATTCCGAGTGGACAAGTGCGGCATAAACCATAAAGCGCGGGCTGAAAAATACCTTGGGCATTACAACAAAGGCATTTGTTATTTCAAAGAGAGCACCCTATCCAAACTAACCCTCTGAGGTTGCGCATTGTTCTGTTAGTCTGTACTCGCATGAGACATTGAAAGCTAACTGCGTGCGTGTGAATGTCTCACAAACTCCACTCAGATCTAACACAAAATGTCTTCGAGACATAACTTTAATGCCCGTAATACCTGGCACGCTGAACTCATGTATTACTTGATATTTAAACTGATCATGTCTCACACCGGAATGTGGGGTCAAATGAAAGACGTCTGTGAAAGACGGTATGTGCAACGAAAGAAAGTACAGAACATTGGTTAGAAGTAGCGAAGAATAGCTAAGCAGATAACTGACCTCATAGCTATTTAACCCAACAAATGGATACGCAGTTTGTTTGTTGGGTGAAATGACAGCGACGGACTGTTTGTTGTGAATACGCGCCGTAAATAACGGCAAACGCTTGCCGCAAAATATAACCTACGGATGTTTAAGAAATGTTTCCGTACGTAAACAGCTCATGACGCATGCACGGTCATCGGCGTTATCATTATGTCCCGCTTCTTGCGCTGCTGAGGAGTTGGATTTTCTTTAGTAAAGACGGCGATCGTGATTTCTTTCCCATGATTCCTTTCCGAGAGTAACATGGTATAAAAATCCCGGGTCATCTCCACTAACGTGAAACCTGGGGAGGGGCGAAGCATGCACTGTACAGGTGTATTCTTGGCGCCTTGGCGTTTTGCCAACGGAGGTGAAACCATTGGGGAGTAGAGGTATACAGCTTTGCTGTAAAAGTCTCGTGTCTTTCAAGCACGAAGCTTTCTAGCGCGACGCATAAACGAGTGTCCCGGTGTGTTTTTAGTACGCGTTACGTTCTAGCATGAGGAGTTGGCGAGTTTCCCGGTGTTTTAGTACCGAGACTTCATAAGACGACCATTACGACGACGACGACGACAGGAGACGCTAACAGCCCTATCCCATAAGGGGCTTCGCCCCTAATAAGCTGGTCACCTATAGCCATACCCTGCATTCTTAACAATCCCTGCGATACAAGAATGAGTCAGAAATTTTTGTGTCAGTTTTCTATCGTCCATCTGTGGTAGTCTGTGTGTCTGTAAACAAGTTCATCCACCACGCGCTCTAAATTCATTCAAAAGAAGCAGTTCTACCTTTCGAACGAAAAAACTTAACACATAAACTCGTTGAACTATATGTCACGGACGTCAGAGCCAACTACGACGCCCTGCCTTGAAGCAGACGAATTGAATACGCCGTTAAAATTCCCGCCTGTTTATTCCTGCGCATACCCCTGTATGAACATAATATTTCTCCGCGACGAATAGGCTAGAGATTTTGAATTTTTTTCACCGAAGCCTTTAAACAGAAGAAGAAACAGCTCCGCCAGGCCAGTTCCAAAGAAAAGTATAACATGAAACATTTGCTGCAAGCATTAAGCAGCGGTATACCTTGCTCTGCCAGCCAGCGTCGTCGCTCTTCTCTACTGGCAGTCACGAGAACAATGTGGAGAGCTTTTCCCCTTATTTAAGTCCCACCTTTTCCTTAGAACCATAATTTCTATGGCGCGAAAATTTACGTCAATAATGATGCGACCTTGTGCAGGGGCCATAAATCAACTACTCCCCCTCATGGAGCTCATGCCTCACAAAAAAAAAGTATTTTCTTTTGCCCGGTCCCTTTTGCGGGCAGGTTCACAAGAAAAGGACCAACTGCACTCGTTCTCATATAGGCCCCACCGGTGCAGTTCAAGCCGCGGCAGCTGCTGTTTTAAAAACACGTCAGACTAGTACGGCGGTGACGAACGATAAATTCTTGGCTTCGGGAAGGGCATGACACTTTTGGCAGGCTCATTTCGAAATTCGTACAAACTTGGCAATAACCTTTTTTGATCTGCTTTGTCCATTCTGACATTCTTTGTCTTGATTTGTTTTATTAAAATTACAGCCGATATAATCCTGCATTTGTTAAAGTTCATGGGACAAAGGATGTGTTTTCTAAAGCATATTGCTAGGCTAGTTATGGCTCAAGAGAGCATAGTTGTAGGTTCTTAAGAAGGCACAGCGGACGAGAGCGAAGAAGTGAATGGCGTCACCGCGCAGTGCCACTATATTCTTTTATTTCTACCGTCGTTATTCCACCGTTGCAATCATGCTGTGTGTTTCCCTACAGCGTATTGTACACCAAAGCAACTTTAGCTTTTCTGTTCAGCGTACATTCCTTGACACATTCATGAAACGCGTTTTATCGTGGTGAATAAACCACGGAGATTGTGTACTGATCTGCTTTGGTACATATCAGCCGGTGATCCCAATTTCATTCGGCACAGAAAGTTCATAGCTCTACCAAGAAATTCGCAACCTGTCTCTTGCGTTTGCTACGAATCCTCTACATGTTTACGTACTCTATTACGCTTCACAGTACAGAAATCTCTGAAGTGGGACAGTTTTTTAGGGTAGTTCTGGTCAGAGGCCAAACCCGCCCTCGCAGTTTCTCCTCTGCGCCGACGCTTACGCTCTTCCTTAAGCACGTTGACGTGCCATTGTGTTCTGTCTATACCGTGACATTAGTATCATAGTTCCTTCTTTTTGGTGACAATATGTGCTACATTATCATACAAGTTGTTCCGAGACATGCACGCCTGTTGTGTAAATAAATTATGCAGACATTAGGGTCCCGCAGCTCCTTCGCGGATCGTAGCTGTACACGTTAGAACGCGTTATTGAACAGTGCGCTTAACGAAACATTTGGTAAACCGCCTTTCCTCTACTCTCTAATGGCAGCGGAAAGGCGAAACAACAAATAACTAGTTTTATTTTTATTTTTTGTTGTTTCGAAGTCCTCTGAATGAATAACGGCTTAGCTCTAGGGAGCGAAATATTTGTGGTCTGGGTTAACGAAAATTCCAGAGTTACTTGACAGTTCCTGAGAGACAGTTTTCTTGTCCGAAAGGGCTCGATTGCTTCGCTGATTTAAGTAAAAATATACTGCGACTCATTGTACGTAATACAGACGAACAAGACTTCTCACGAGAGCAGCCTAATGCCGTCCTTGCGCAATTTTTTTTAAGGCTAGCTTGTCAAGGAACGAAAGTACGGCTTAGAACGAAGGGCATTGCACAAAATATACTTATTATTGTACTTGTAAAAGCTTCGGACCGACTGTATTGTCACCGAATTGCATTCAGGCATCAATCAAAAGAATCATTAAGAGACTAGTCAACGTTTCTCATTACCCTACTGTATGAAGTCTCGTTTACTTCACGCATGTCCCACAGCAAGTCCAGCAGCATGGTATTTCACAGACACCTAAGCAGTATATTCGACAGCAAGTGTACCCAGATTAAAAAAGGTCACTAATTCCCATAAAGCAAGCTGTGATCATAATCCAAAGGATAATGACCTTAAACTTTATTGCAAGCTCATGTCGCCACAAGCACCACCTGAGATTTGAGGCGCGCCGTAATTGAGGGCTCCGGACCTGGCGATCATTAAAGTGCACCGAACTTCTCTTGACAGACAAGCGTCTTCATTTTGTGCTTTTATAAGAGAAACACCGGACGCGGCCGCCATCGAAACAACGTACTTGACGACCCCTCAACCACTGAGACACTATGGAGAGTATTGCATAAGTGGGTGAAGCACTCGTGAAGCTCGTTTGGTGCTTGAACAGTTTCCTCAAGTCTTGAAACATCGCTAAAATATTTCCGCAGTTCAACTACTCGGAGCAGCCATACATTAGTTTTCCTCTTCATAGCCCATTTAAAGCTGACCAACATTCTATATATTCAAAAACGTACGCCTGATTTGCGTTATCGTAGGACAAGCAGCACATCTGAGCCGTACGTGAAGCTACCAGTCTATAGGGTTGCCCCGGTAGCCTATCCATACGGAATTGCTTACTGTTTGCGGTATCAGCTAACAACCCAATTTGTTTGTCGCGAAGCTTAGGCTACCGATATCTGAAAGCGCAGGATGACTTGATGACAATTTTTCTCTCTATATAATATATTTACTAATTCCAATGTCGCTTAGTTCCACCTTGCTAATTTCTAAGGGCATATTAAAGATTGTTTTCTCTACAATTTCACAATATAAACGTGCACCCCGAAGAAAGCCACTAATTACAAATATAACAGAAAAGTTTTGTTCGGGCTTTATGAAGCAGTTGTTTCTCCTGCACACCGCGCGACTGATTTTAACACAAACCCGCCCCGGGGATGTTTGTGATAAAATCACTTTGCGTTAAGCTAGACAAATGTGTGCCATAAATTATTTTCTGGCCGCTCGTACACAATTTTCTAGAGTTGCGTAATAAACTATAAGTCCGCCTGTATCACGCTGGCATTCGCATGACGAACAATTTAGAATTGATCACATGGTTTCGTAGTCCATCACCTGTTATGAGTCATCAGCACCTTTGCAAGCGCAAAAAACGGCGAAAAACGTTTAGGTCCTTCTGCGAACTGAAATACTTCGTTTAAAGCTGCGTCTGCAATTAGAACTATTACGAATATTCGCAATACGAAACCGCGAGTCCTTTTCTGAAACTAATTACGATCAAAATTATCCCGTCCTTCGGCTGAATTGCAGCATGCGGGGTTTCCGCTAATGTCTGTTTGCTATATCATGTTCACAGCTTCAATGAAATATTTTGTGACCCCATACACTTAAATCGGCTTTATGGTATTAGACAAAGGCGTCATTGAGGGTATCTTCGGGAGTGTTAAGAATATATTGAGCTGGTTATGCCACTGCAACGACACTATTACTAGTATTGAATCGCTCAGGTACAGTTTTGGGGCTCATCTCAGTTCTTTCCCTAGTGATTAATGCGTAGTTACTCCACAGAATGCAAAATATTTTTGCACTGCTTACGTTAGGAGCGAAAGCTTGATTTGTGCCCACTATCAAGTTTAGTACATTCCGCGACCAGGCTCCAGAGCCATGTAAACTATCCCACTAAAATAGATTGAGAGCAAATTTTGACAACGAATTGACAAAAAATGTTCAAAGTCATCGAAAGTTCTTCTAAAGTGTTCATGCCCAAGTCAACTTCATGCTCCACGCGAAATATTACTTTCCTGCAATGGTTTTACTATGTTCGTGAAGGGTCAGAATCTTGAGCAGCTTTTGCCTATTTTGTAAGTGCCCCGCAATTTGCTTTTTTTTTTTTGCTTCCAATAATGCAAGCTTCCTAACGTTAATTCACAATAACCGGTGCCGAAACTCGTACCGGAAAGTGCTCCGACATCCTACTTTGCAATTCCTGTCCTATCCAAATAGTTGACTTAAAGGGTAATTAAGGCGTACATTCAAACAACTCTAACCTTTTTTGTGTGTAAAAGAGGCGCATGCATGCTGGAAAGAAGGAGAAAACCAACGGATAGACGACGTCGGTTAATGTTACAGAGAAAAGCAAGGAACGCCATACAAGAGCTGCGTGCGTCACCAGCTGTCGGCATTGACGCACATACGCGGGCAATATGAAGGTATCTTCAAAGCACTTATGATCCGACGGAAGTTCGAAACCATACGCCAGAAAAAAATCAGAACAAAAAGATCGAGTTTTTCTCAGGATATACGCAATGCACGAAACGGCTCCACCGCTTTAGTGGTAGGTGCTGCAAAATATCATTAACTTGCATTTATTTAAATCAAGCAAATCAGCACAGAATGACCAGCAGTGGTTTATTTCATCGGCCATCCGGTGTCCAAGTACTCTGAACAATTTTTTTTTTGGCACCTCATTTTTGTTTTGCGGCGAATTTCTCAAAGTTGCTTTCAGCTCGTGGAGGAACGTTTACACCGACGCAGAAAGCATTTTTGCCATATGGCAGAGCATGAGCCCGCAGTATGTATAGGCAACATTTTTCCAAATTACAAGTGCTAATGCATGGCTCATGCATGTCCACATTGTTTATCAACATTGTTTACACAGTTACACGCATTTGTTTATCATTAATAACAGTTTGGTGGCAAAGAGCAGCCTTACGCTAAGACAAAGCTCACTCTGCCTTACTGTAATCAAAATGATATTCAGCAAATTTATTAACACGTGCACGTGGGAGTTGGAGACTTATTTTTATTGCGCTATCGGCAATGAAAATTATTTTCTGTGGTTGAGGATGGATTGTCGGGCTGTCAACCAGTCCAACTTCTACAAGACCGCCTTATAATACTCCTCGTGAAAGTATGGTCAGCTCGCACATAACCATTGCCCAGCGGTATTCTCCTCATAAAATCACAAAAGTTTCGTTTCCGCTTTCATGAATTAAGATCAAAGTGCACTTTCCCACCCCGTTTTGTAAGTCAGATGCATATACTATTCCCAGTGGCGCGCATTGTACCCTATTAAGCTCACAAATATTGGCCACATCTGTCATGCCAACTTTCGAAACAACGGACTACTCAGCTCGCAATAATTTTCCCAGACCAAAAGCTCGTGTAGCCTACAGTCTGTCGGCGTACGCAAGGCAGGCAGCAGGGAATTTCATGTTATAGGCTGAATGTGGCCTTACCGTGTGGTGGGGAGCTAGCTGTACTGAGTGCGTCAGTATACAACGTATAGCAAAGAAACTAAAACTAAGTTACAATACCTTGTAGACATCTACTACCGATCCTAAAGCCTGCACTTTTTTCTCTTTTTTTCCAAATGTGATAAACGTCCCATAATTGCCAAGCAATCGTTTGTAATTACAAACTTTCAAAGAGATGTGCTCATAAGTGCGGTATCTAGCTTACTTTACCTCGCTAAAGGCTTCAGGTTATTTTTTTATGCTGCGCAAGCCGAAGTACCTTTTGCATGCAGTATTTCGACATCTTTTTTCCTCAAGTGACCATTTCTCTGATTCTCTTCCTTTCTTGTCTGGACATCTTAGTCGCGCTTTAGTTTCCAGGATGCATTCACGTTTTCCTTGCAGTGACCACGCAAACATTTCTTGGATGGTGCGTATCGTCTCTCCTGCTCAGCACGATCTGTCACCCATAAAGCCACAGAGACATTACATACATCCCATTAAAACGTCCGAACACTTTAATCGTCAAATATACACCTCGGCAACCACATGTCATAGCAAACAGGTGCGGCAAAATTGTTGTTTTATATAACGTACAGTCCCACTTAGTATGAGCTACAACGCTCATTATATGACTAGCTTTTTAAACCTCATTTGGTACCCACGACTCATAATCTAGTACACATGAGGTGTGCAACACTCTAATGCATCAAACCTTGTAGTAACTTTCATGGCAAGAGGCAATGTTTTGACGTTATTATCACCTACAACTAGTGAGCGTTTCAGACCTTACTAATGGAGACTGTGCATATTTTCTTTATGTATTTTTTGCTTCAATCAAAAAATAACCGGCTTTTCCTAGTTTCCACGAATTAGAGGACTCGTTATGCCTACCAGGCTCATACCTTCTTAGTAACCATGCACAAGCATCAGATGTGACTGCCCCACAAACACATCCCATTGAAATGATAAAAAACATAGCCTTGTACCCGTCAAAACTGCGACCCATGTTAAATACTTCTGTTCGTCGTTGTCCGTGATCCGCTCCGTGATTCTCCGTTCCGATCCATGATCTCCGTGATCCGCTGGACAAGCACACAGGAGTCTGATCTTTGACATTGATCGTGTTTAGGTTTTGAAATTATGATAACCTCAGACAGAAGGCTGTGCACCGCCTTCGAATGGGCAGTGCTTACACAAAACATTTTTTGCAAAAATTTGGGGAAGCTCAAATTCCACAATGCTCTGGTAGTCATTCCGATGAAAGCATTGTTCATCTACTTATAGAATGGTCCCGTCCTTACCCTGCGCGACGGCGTCTAAAAGTGTGCTCATGTATTTAGACAACAAGCCATTCAACCTTTGCAAAGTGCTCGACGCATGGCCAAAACTAAGCGCGCCAAGGAGTTCATATGTTGCTTTTAGGCTGTTTTGAGAGCCTAGCCACATTTTAAGCTCTTTTTAGTTTTCATTAATAGTTCATGTCTTGCGTTTGCACCTTTTCAGAATCGAGCCACGTCTTGGCCTTTAATTAGTTTGTATGTTGTCTCTGTGAAACATGGCTACGTTGTCTGCGTTGTTTATATTGCAGGTTTTGCGTATTTCTAACATATTTGTGTTCTGCTGTTTCCATATAATCCCATTCTGCGCCTCTTCTTGCACTCCCCGTTCACAATTTCGGACTATCGCTCTGGCTCAGGGACAAACTAATTTTGTTTAGGGCTTGCGTGTAATTCGTGTTTTTGTTGCCCTTCTTAGTACTATAATTTACGCGAAAACATACGGCACATGCTCACATATGTTGCCAAACTCTCCTATTTTGACGACTAATTAACGGAGACTGAGGTCAATTACAGCATCCGTGTGTCATGCTGTTCAGAGGAATGTCGTCTTCGGCACGAGGTGCATTGTCAGCCGAGAGCGTTGGGCCTTGAGTCACAGCTATAATACATCCATCGTCCACAATGCACAGGTTTTTATCTGACCTTCTGCTTGGGAGCTGCCACAAAGGGAAGTACAATCCCCCCTCATATTGCAGCTAAGCTTGAGCGCTAATAGAATGGAATGTTTCGCTACGAATACGTCGCAGAGCGTCACGTTTGCTCAATTTGTGCCAAAACTCACGAGGTCTGGTTCAATACTTGAAGCTCCAAAGTGATTAGCAATTGTGTAACTTCTGTACATTCTCTGTTGAAGAGACACCGCAGCACTGTTAAAAATTTATATAGGTTCTTGGTGGATCTTTAGGAATGCGTCATCAAAATAATGGAAGATCTCTTGGTGGAACCTTCAGAATGCATTAACATCAAATGAACTGATGATCTTTTAATGGAACCTCATGAATGCGTTAGCATCAAATTAAAGTGGGCTATTATCAAATTAGTGGAAGGCACCTTGGTGGATTTTTAGAAATGCGCTAGAAACCAGTAAATCGAAGGTCTATTGGTGAACCCTTAAGAACGGGCCCTGGTTGCAAAAGCTACCCCTCTAGGTTTTCGAACAAAACCTTCTCGTGGGAGCCAAATAGGCGCTATTCTTCCCAGTGAAGTGAATGTAGTCCAAGTATGTTGTCTGGGTTGCACTTCAGAGCAGGCTTGCATTTTTGCACCACTTTCGCACCGCGAATAACACATGCATCCATTACTTGAACTTGACTACTGCCTTGCCCTTGACTGCTGTCGTTTCCCGTGCACTTCAAATGTTTCTCCGCGTGTCTTTCTTTTACCTAATAACCCGCTTCAGACGCATAGTTTTCAGTGCAATTCTCTAAAAAGGCATAAATATTTACACAGAAACTTCAAGGGAATCTAAAGTCAAAATACAAGTTGCTCTAGGTCGATATATTAGCCCTCCGAGAACGTGAATTTACCACTCTCAAGCGTAACTTTTTTAAAAGGTAAGGTAGAAGATAGCGAAAACTTGAAGACAGGTGCTGCGGGCATTGGCTATACCGCGCAACTTACACCGTAAGTGGTTATATTATCTGGCGTGCGCAACGTCTTTCGTAGCTTCCGCTGGATGGCGCTACTCGTCTATACTTGGGGCGGAAGTACCGCTTTTCAAGGAAGCGTGCAAGCAACGGTCGAGCGGTTGGTTTCACGCCAACATTCGTGGGGGCTGAAAAGGACAATATTTTTTAATGTGACGTAGCATTATTTGCCGAGTGCCGCCAGAGCCAGGACCGTGTAACGCCCTGCAATCCGCAAAAGTAACACCTTTAACCGTTATCGTAGTGCAATTGGAGGTACGTGGTCGGACAGAATTTTAAAAAATCAGAAAGATAAGAAAGCTACAGAAAAATGAAATTTTTCTGCAAAAGTCAGAAATATGCATCTTATACATTTCGCGCGAAAACCGAATAATAAACAAAAGAGTACGCAAAGAACGTTCATAATCCAATACAAAATAGCGAAAATGGCGAACCATGTACCGCCCTGCGTTTCCGCAAAAATGCAGATTTGGCAGAAGTAACACTTTCAGTCGTTAAAATAGCGTAAATGCAGGTAATTGGCCGAACAGAATTTTGATAACCAAAAGAGTGAGAAAAGTAACAAAATTTCACTGAAACGATCTGATAAAATAAAAAAAATATGCATCTTATGCATCTTTCCCCAAAAAACCGAAGAATCAACAAAGAAGCACGCAAAAAAACGTTAAAATACGTATAAAAATGGCGTTAACGGACCAACTCTGCAGTACAGCTTGCATCTTGGGAAAAAAAACCTAATATGCGAAGTAAAGGCACTTCATCGCTATAATGGTATATAATTGCATCGTTGGAGAAAACGAACAAAAGAAAACAAGGAATAAAGAAATCCAACTTCTTTCGCTACTCATAACCATATTTTTCTGTAAAGAACTCACACTCTACATAAGCGGCATCAGACTGCTGCGCCTTAACAGATAATTCTCTAAACTTCTGCAGAATGTTTTTCTCTAAATGGAACCTGCAACTCTTTTTTCAACTTTTTTTGAAATCATAAACGCTTGCAGAACGTAGTCACCCATCACACCTGGTACTTAGATTAGGAGGTCGATACATACCTCACCCTAAATTACTGCTCTATGCCCATCAAATAACTTGTAAACTCGCTCAAAATATTTTTCTCTTTTTCTCAGTCTTTACGTTCTTCGACGGCTCTAATTATGTCATTGGCCATGTAGGGGCTGTTGGCCGGTTTTCCTTAAGTTTCAGCCATGAACGCTTTTCGATAGCAACTTTATAAAACAGCCACAAAAACAAAGCAGAAAAAGAGGGCCCATCTCCCCACGAGGGGGGACTCGAGTAAATGCGTCGCGTAGGGTGTGGGTGTATTGCGTTAACGTTAGTGTTTGGGGGGTGGTGGTGGGGTGGTAGTGAATGTGTTTACTATTATTGCTTATTACTATTAATTATTATTATTTCTTTCATATATTAATTATTACTTTCGTGATTTTGCGACTCGAGTCCCCCCTCGTGAAGAGATGGGCCCAATTTTTCTTTTTTTTGTGTGACGCAAGAAGTGAAGGCAAGGAGTAGGTTGTTGTTAGTCGTTATTTATTTATTTGTTGCTGTTGTCGTTGTATTGGACGCTGAGAACGACGGCTTCGTGGTCGCTAAAGTGTACTGTTAAGGGGTCTTTAAGCACTGGTCGTGCGTTGCAGCAAATGGTGAAGACGAGCTCGATGCAACTGCTGCCGTGTATCAGCAGCTTCTTGACGTAGTTTGAATGAGTCAAGGATATAAGGCGCGTTCGTACCCTTTGATTCTGTGTCGCTTTTGTGGCGCAGTGGGAAGAGCACCATGTACCTCGCGTTCCGCCCACAGGGTCGTGGGATCGAAACCAGGCGCCGATAACTATTATTTTTTTATATATATAGTGTAGGGGGAGGGGTGCGGACCTGTTGTTGAGAGCGAGGAGGGTAGCGTGATGCGGGAGAGGAGGAGTGGGGGAGAGGGCGCACCTGCGCGGTGAGCTGTTGCGGACGGACGGCGGACGCTACAAGTGAGTTAAAGAAATGCTCTGCATTTAAAACTACCACCTCCCCTCGCGGGAACCCCTGTGTAGATGCGACGCATAGGGCGTTCACGTTGCAGCGTTGGACAGCGGAGGAACGGCGCTGGAACGATGGAGCGGAGCGGCGCAGGCACCGCGTTTTATAGCGCGCATAACGGTAAGGGGACGCGCCGGCGCCAGTGCGTCTGCCGCGGCTATGACGCAACACAATCCAACACAATCCACTTTAATCCAATCCAATCTAAAATCCAAATCCAAGCCAAGCCAAGCTAAGCCAATCGAATCCGATCCAATGACCCTCGCGAGAGAGAGTTCGCTATCGGAGAGGAGAGGCGGTGAGCGGCAGAGAGCGCAGCTGGCGCGGCGAGGAGAATGGGGGAGGGGCGGACGCCGACGACGACGCCGGATGCAGGGACAAGGCGAGTGAATGAGATGCCTTCGCATCTAAAATGGTAGGCGTATCTGGTGCGACGAGCAAATCACGCAGTGCCACTCCGCGCTGGCGATAACTATTGGCCTCGAGGACATACCGTGCAGAAATACCGTGGCGCCACCTACGAGTGACGTCACTTGTAGGACGCCGCGTCGCGTTGTCGTCTGCTACAACACATTTCCTGTTCGTATGCGACCGCGTGTTTTTTTTTTAGATGCGACTGCATCTCATTCACTCGCCTTGTCCCTGCATCCGGCGTCGTCGGCGTCCGCCCCTCCCCCATTCTCCTCGCTGCGCGAGCTGCGCTCTCCGACGCTCACCCCCTTTCCTCTCCGATAGCGAACACTCTCTCGCGAGGGGCATTAGATTAAATTCGATTGGATTGGCTTGGCTTGGCTTGGATTGGATTTGGATTGGATTGGATTAAAGTGGATTGTGTTGGATTGCGTTGCATCATAGCCGCGGCAGACGCACTGGCGCCGGCGCGTCCCCTTACCGTTATGCGCGCTATAAAACGCGGTGCCTGCGCCGCTCCGCTCCATCGTTCCAGCGCCGTTCCTCCGCTGTCCAACGCTGCAACGTGAACCCCCTATGCGTCGCATCTACACAGGGGGGTTCCCGCGAGGGGAGGTGGGAGTTTTTTGTTGTGGCCACCATCTCCCCCCTCCTTGTGGATTTGATGCGAATTACCCAAAAAGTGGTCTCTAGACCGAATAATCCCGGCAAGCAATCAGCGGTCCCCCTTGTTACCGGAGACGCCGCCGCGTTGAGGTAGTTGCTACCATCGCGACCCACAGCTCGTACGCAGCCAGCTAACGCCAAGGACGATGCAACTGATGCCGAGAAAAGTACGCTGTAAATTCATTATGAAATACTTGTGAAGGGACATGTACGAGACTGTGTCCACGGAAACACCTTGTGACAGTGACGGAAACGCGTCGCTCACTTGTGATCTCACCGCGCGTGCTGCTCGCATTGCCTGGTAAATGAATGATTACGCGAGAACGGTGATCGGATTGCTTCGCCGCACATGCTCAAACGTGCTGCTATGATCTGCAGTTTGGCTTAAGCAGCGCCTATTTCCCATACAATGCCCAGCTCTAAATAACGAACACTGCCATAGCCTGTACTCTGCACGGCTGATTTGTTTACTTTTCGCGACAACTTGTCCGCAATGCATGAATGGTGTGAACGTGAGTTTTCAACGCCTTCGAGTGGGTTTGGACATGACCATATTTAGTTTTCATTAGAAACTCGGCATGGGAATTTATAATTGCAACATGGTCTTTTGTCTGTTTACAGTAAGCCTGCCTTTCTCCACGATCAATTTCGAAACTCACGACTGCTCACAGAAGGCGAGGCTGTGTACGAGGCAAAACACGTCGTTAATGATTTGGGGTATTGGGGAGTTTTTGAATAGGCGACCCAGCCTTGGGGGCCCCAAGAATTTAGGGGAACGCAAACGCAACACGCGCGCGCGTGAGGAGAGGGTCTTCTTCAACAGCTCGCAGCCGGCTTAAGATGCACGTAATCGAATGTTGGGAGCTTTAGGCTTAGCGTCGTGTCAGATATTCCATCGCCGCTATTGCTACAGCTGTGAATGACACTCCCTAACACAACATTTCACCGCACTGCCACCCCCCTTCTCGCCCGTGGAACTCTGTATCCGCGGTTATTGCCGTTTAAGCGATGGATGATAAAGATGCCTGCCACGACCTTGGGCCGATTCTTGTGCGCAGGTATCGCCACACTTCGGCCACTTGCCACACCGCGCGTGAACCGGCCGGCGGTGTTGGGACAAGTCGTGGCATATATTTGAGCATCACTTTGAAACCCACAGCTGATGACACCACCTAGCACAATTTTTCACCACACTAACATCCACTTTCACCAATCTGGAGCTTTTTTTCCACGACTTATGTGATTTTTAAAAGCGGCGAGGAGTTTACACTGCCGCGGCCTGCTCCGGTTCGAACCGCTCCGTCGGCCGTGCGGGCAGGAATGGCGGGCGCGTGTGCGGAGCGTTTCTACGAGCAGTAAACGCTTCATGATTTCCTGCTTTATACATTTATTACAAACAAGGGAAATCTAGGAACTTAACTCCGCGATGGTCGTAGTCCACATTGTTGTTCGGGGAAACAAGCCGCAGCTTACGCTTCGGTCGCATACGTCATACACCACCACGCTCAAGTTGTTTGCGGATAATGTACCACAGTTGGTACGGTTATAAAGTCCCCATGAGGTGAAACTGCGCTTGACGCACGAAGAATTAACTTCAAACGACGGGGAATTAACAAGAAAATACTTTTAGAACGCGCGTCCTAAGCGATGTGCCACTCGCTTCAAGCCAACTACGCAACAAGATAGGAACGGTGATCCTACAAGTGACGTCAAAACGATCGCAGCGCCGGCCTCTCCAGTGGTGGGCCTCGCGGCCAATAGCTTTCGCAGTGGTTCCAGGCGCGAAGGAAGGAGTGAAAGCGCTTATCGAAAGCGTGGCAGGGTTCTATTAAAGAAGTATCAATATTGATCACGGGTCCCATGAAGAAACGTTTTGCTTAGTGACCCGGAGGTACAAAGGACGCGGAAGTTCGAGAAAACACGACGGATTCGACCGAAACTGATCAAACCGCTCCGTACGTCGCAGCGTTGTACTCGCTTTCTTCTGTGCCGCTGTACATCACCGATACCTCGCAAATTTCTTCAGATTTATTCACTCCTTGTTTGTCGCTATTCGCATCACGTTTGATCTGCGTTTGATTAGAGATTTCTCACCAATTAAGACAACTTTCGGCACCAAAATCAACGCTAAAATTGCTATGGAAAGGTCAGACATCCGTTTAAAACTAAATTGCTGGTTGCCTTCAGTGCACCTTTACAAGTGTTTAAATGAGCGAAAACTGAAGAAGATAGGTACGTGAATTGTTGATTGAGCTTAAAATGCATGCATTACATTTTATTTCAAGCTATGCGATCCTCAATGCCTGATTATAGGTATATGATGGTTATATCAGCCTCTGCTGCGGCAGTCTCAATCCGACCGATATGTGTCCAGCGTGTAACCTTCCCGTCAAAACTTCCGTCACCTCCTCATTCGGTGGGGGTAACCTGGTGGTGGTTTAAGCCGCCGCAAGCATCTGCCTCTTTGCTCACCGTGCGGCATTTTTGCGTTCCCTTGCACTTTCTTCTGAGGCGTCCTTCCGTGTGCAACTACGTCTCACAAGGGCCGCTGAAGTCGACGCGTCAGAGTCCATGGTAGTCCTGGCAGCACGGACATACAGAAACGTGTCAAGTGGTGCGATTGTGTCCTCCCATTACCATGGTCAGTATCCTTTTCCCAATGGGGCGGGAGGGTCTTCTCTCGCTGTTGCGAGAACTGAGAGGCTTAAACAATCGCCCTTGCTAGCCCCTTGTACACGCTGTTAGCCTGGACTTTATTTCCTACTTTGGCAATTAGCGCGCTCAAATTATTCTAGCAAACTTCAGCTCATGTCTCTAACGCACATTTTTAAGTGTAAGGCCCCAGCGCAGTCATTAGATTCACTTCTAACTAGCTAGAGGCAAGGTTCTCCTGTGGTGTGAGGGACGCGTACTGGCCTTGCATTCCGTAGGCCCTTTTGAATTGAATCGAATTGAATTTTATTGACCAAAGCGGAACATGAAAAATGAATGGGTACAGAGGCACTAGGTTCAAATCCCAGGCTGAAATTCGCCCACTTTTCTAAAATATTGTTTGCTTTGGGCTGTATGCCATTTTTGGAATAATCATTCGGTCAGGCCGTAGCCTGGCGCCGTATTTTCACGTATTGTGGCCTTTTACGCTTTTCTGTAATTAATCAATTATTTCGCTGGTATCTGTTGGGTTGCGAAGGAGTGCGATATAACGCCTAGGATATGCTTTTCCTGTTCACCTTCGTCGTTATCCTAAGTGCTCCGGGACTTTGCCACCATTACCAAAGCTCTCTCGTGGACTTTCTCTACCCGTAGCTAATTCGTGATGGGCTCGAGTTGTTTTTCACAAATACAGTCTATGGCGGTAGCTTTGCCGACTTAGTTGGTGATGGTAACAAAAAACAGCGCAAAGGACGACGACGAGACAACGCAAAAACAGGCGCTACGTCCTCGACACCGTTCTTCGTCGCCGTCGTTTGCACTGTCTTCTGTTGCGATGGTCAACCAACTCGCCCAAGCTACCCTCGTCACTTTTTTTACAACACAGAAGTTTCCTAGTCACCTGTATGAAGGGCCTAGTGGTTGCTTATTACCGGAAGCGGACGAGGATGACTCCATCGTTGGAGTAGAATTTGTTTACTCTGTTCTCATCACTGCGCGAACACCAGCGCTAGCG
Source organism: Haemaphysalis longicornis (assembly GCA_013339765.2). Taxonomy (NCBI): domain Eukaryota; kingdom Metazoa; phylum Arthropoda; class Arachnida; order Ixodida; family Ixodidae; genus Haemaphysalis; species Haemaphysalis longicornis. The sequence continues at coordinate 63,997,315 of CM023456.1, forward strand.
GCTCGCTTCCAACATGATCCTTTTGTTCTCGCCAAGTTGCCCGGTAGCGCAGCGCGTACATATGAGATTTGTCCTTTGAAGCACTCAAAAATAATGTCGACAGGAATCACTTTTTCGGCGCTTCAACCAGAATACCAGCGTGTCAGTTCTCGTGTTCTTTATCACCCCGAACCCGCGCATTCATTTCTCTCGCAAAAGTTCCTCAGTGTGGCCACGTTTCCAAAGGACAGAACCAACCTTTCCATTCTGACATTCGTTGGCTGGCGTTGCTGCACGATGTCTATGTTTACGAAGTTGTCCGTCGCGGCAACATCGCTTCAGTGTGCTTCGGTAACTCGAATCTTTGCAGTAGCTTACATCGCCGGTCCGCCCAATGAGGTCTTCAGATAATGTAAACTGTCAATGTCATTCAAATGGCGGATCGGCTGTACAGAATGTGGGAACGTTCCTTAAGAAAGGCTCCTAAAGCAGTTATGTTGCCGTCGAAATATAGCATGTCCAAATGCGGAATTCTTACTCCCATTATACCATGTTCGACAGAATAACTGCAACTCAGGTATCCTCAATGAACGGCAGATGAGACAGTCCTGCCAGAACCACGGCAGTGCGGCGGAGCGGGTGCATGCTAGAGTCTCAACGCGATACTAAATCGATCCCACAGACGCTGCGGTATTATACTCAACATCCGTGCCTCACTAGTGGTTTGCCGTCACCTCTTCTTTCGCTAAGAAACGTCTCTATAGCTCTGTTCTTGTGGTCTATAATTGAGGTTTCTCAAGCCATGATGCAAAATGAGAAGCCGAAGGGACAACTTTGGTTCATTCTGGTGAAAAGTTGGGCGAGTTTGTGTTGATTTATCTTGAAAACAGGCGTGGAAGGACGTTGACTAAGGAAAGATGTACACAGGACGACGCGCTACTAGCTAGTAGCGCGTCGTCCTGTGTATATCTTTTCTCAGTCAACGTCCTTCCGCGCCTGTTTTCAAGATGAAAGATCATTCTGGTGAGTTGGTTCACCTTGGCAAGCAGTCGCCTGTGCAGGGCTACGTCTGTGTCTGTGAAGGGCAGCGTCCGGATGACTGCGTGTCTTGCATATAGCAGTAGGCAGAAAAATATTTAAGGCTGAATACATTTTATCAAGGTCAAAGAGAGAAGCTTTTATTTTCAGTCTAACCGTACGAGCATGCCCTTTTTCAAATTCACAGAATTATTATTCTCTTTGCACATTTAGCGAACATGAATTACCTTGATGCAGAGAGGAAACAAAAAAATTGGGGGGCAAGAATGAACTGCACAGCTGGACAGCACTGGTTCAGTGTTTATGGGAGAGGCCTTTGTCCTGCAACAGTCGACAGGATTGTGTGGGTGATGATGATGGTAGTTATGATAATTGTGCTGCTATCGATGATGACCGCGAATATTTACATGCAGAGTCTTTACCTCTTACATAAAACTACGCATTATTCCCGAACACCAGGGACAGTTCACTTACTGACACGATGTTAGCTTTCTGGACACTTTCTAAATGATCCTATGATCAAAAATGCAGCAGTCCAGGCACTGACTTGTGAACTGCCACAGTTAGAAACAACGGAAGCGAACATTTTCATGTTTATCTAATCAACTTTCCTCATCATCAACTCATACACCTTATCCATGCCTTGTGGCAAAATAAATTATCTAAAAAAGTACAAGCACACGCCCTGCGATGTCCACATCTTCTAATCCATGTCATTACAAGCAGCCTCAGCAATACGTTCTACCGTGGGCACTCACAATTTGTTGACCTCTAGGTTTTTATACCCTTGTGACTCAATGTCGCGTTTATAAGTAGTGTTAGAATGCCTCCGAATGAAAAGCAAAATCTCATTTTCCCGCATTGCCGCATGCCTCAACAAAATGTCAGCCATCTGGAACCAGCTGGTTTATACCAAAATCTTATGTGACCGCCAATCTAGCATGGTCCAACAGAGTCTGTTGTTTTCCACAGCCGAATACCTCTTCGACTTTCACAATCCCAAAAATTGCCGACGGCGCAGACAAAATAAAATTTAAAAAATGGGTGAGCTGGGGCCTTGGATTCCAACCAGCGGACAAAAGAATAAGAGCCTGAACAAGCAATCACTACAGCCAATCCCAGCAGCTAGTTAAATAAAAGAGGACCTAGTGAATGCGCTGTGGCCTTAGACTTAGGAACGTGTGTTTAGAGACATTTACTTACGCCAACAGGTGTAATTTGCGCGTACTAATTGCAAAATGTAGCAAAACACGTTTACAATATAGCGTATATGTAGTGCTAACAGGGGCGAAGAAGAACAAAACAACCACAAGAAAAACGAAAAAAAAGAAAACAATCACCCTCCGTGAATACGCGAAAAGAAGAAAACGACGCAAAAAATGATCATAGCGATGGTAATGATGGGACAAAATCGCGCCGTTATACTCCCTCTTCATATATACGGAAGTAATTTAGGCACGCTTATTACAAAACTAGCGATGTAAAATTATGCCAATACTGTATGCGCAGGGCTAACAAGAGCGATTAAGCCAGTCTTCTCAGTCATGGTAACACAAAGAAGAAGAAGCAATTACCATCCCTTCCTAAAGAAAACTGAGAGAAGCGCGAAAGCAAAAAATGCGTCCAATCGATCATCAAACCTCCAAAGGCCCAAATAGCAAACGAAGAAGGAACCCGTGCGACGACTTTCCGGCAACTGAGTAAACGCATCTACGAACGATCTAAATGTACACCGATCCGCGGTTTACGAGATAAATGTATGCTATTGTACTCTTCCTTCATGACCGATGCGTGTATTGTCTTATCTAGAACCATTCTTTTTTCGCAGTTTTCAAGTAACCATTTTGACACAACGGAAGCCCGGTTTCACGAACTCGCCGTGTCTCCAGAGGTCTTATCAGAGTTTTTCGGTTGACCAGCCGGTCTGTGGGGAACTGCAACAATTTTCTGACAGAACTCCATTGGTCCTGCTAAGAAAGCTTTCGCTTTAAAACAGTGCAATTTGAAAATGGTCATGACTATGGCAGTGTGAAGATATAATCGTACCCCACGATAATCTTCTGCTGTAGGTGCTGTCACTACTACGGTCAAAGGGACCCTGCAACACTTTCGATAAACCCTTTCGCTCTTTCTTTCGCGTCTGCAGGAAGCACTGCGAAAGCTACAGTTATTGCCAGCACGGAGCAGTACTGCGTGATTTGCTCATTGCACCAGCATACGCTTTCCGTTTCTGCTTTGTTTTTGTGGCTTTATTTTTAGAGGAGTACTGACACGAAATTTCAAAGCTGAGATAACTACTGTAAAATGCTTCCTTTTTATCAGGAGATATACCTCCCAGCAAGTTTCAACAGCGACGTTCGACGTAACGTATTTTAAATCCATTTTAATCTTCGCCCGCACGAGAAAGCCCAGAGCGGGTCGACATGACATCATCTGCTACTTGCCCCAAACTGCCGACGTCGGGGCTCCCGTGACGAAGCTGACGCGCTGGCTGTGGTTGGAGCGCATTGCTCGGGCGTTTGTACACGTCATGGTTTTGAGACTGACGTCATGCTGCCCGGGCGCGTGGGGACGGTGAAGACGTCGGCCGGTCTGGGCGCGCGCGCGTCCAGAGCGGCAACGGTACGGCAAGAATGGTGACGTCACGTGATACCTCCTGTAATGGCGGCTGCTCGGCATTCGTTTTGTCGAAACCGAAACTGGCACGAATAAACGACGCCGTAAATGAATGTTTACGCTGCGCTCGACCGTCTAATGTGTCATTCTATGATTAGTGGGCTAGTAGGCACGCATAGCAGCGAAAAAAACGTAACACGAAAATTTCATGTCAGTACACCTTTAAAATTCCTATCGAAAAGCGTTCACTGCTGCAACTGAAGAAAAACCGGCCAACAGCCGCTACATGGCCTCAGTGACGTAATTCGGGCCGTCGAAGAACGTCAAGACCGGGAAAGAGAGAAAAATCTTTTGAGCGAGTTTGCAAGTTATCTGATGAGCATAGAGCAGTAATTTTTGGCTGAGGCACTTTGCGAGCCTATCATCTAAGTACTGTGTGTGCTGGGTGACTACGTTCTACAAGCATTTAAGATTTCAAAAAAAGTTGAAAAAAGTGTTGCAGGGTTCTTTTAATTGCAAATCGCTTACATCACCGGCGGCTGTGAAAAGTGGATAGTAAGCTTCAGAGGAACATGCCAGGCAACACAAAAACGCAGCACGGTGAGCAAAGTGGCACGCGCTCACTGCAGATAAAGCGGCTAGAGCCGAAACCATTGCAATCGTTACTACGCGAAGACGAGACGCCATACATATTCAGCTGGTTGTGAAAACGTTCCAGTATCAAACGATAACGTAATGACAACAGCCCTATCATTGGATGTAAAGCAGCTCATAGCCTAACATAAAACGTAATGATTTCGTATTCCCATCATGAGCCAGCTCAAATGTCTCTCGGGTGTTTTTTTGTGTGTGTGTGTCGCAGAACTTGCCCTCACTTTCACCTGTTTAAAACAAGCAGTGCAAACGGGCCTAATCGAATCTGTGTTTTCGCTAATCTTTCTAAATTCGGGAAAGGAATGAGACAAATTATTTTCTGAAATTGAATTAGCAGCCGCTGTCGCAACTGTGTGCTTGAAATCGCACCCTTCAGAAGACCTCACGTACACAACTTGTCACGGTTTTTCGAATGTTCAGCAAGAGCCAAGCTTGTTGTTCTACAAATGGCGTACCCCTAACTTACGCCTGCGCTACTCGAACTCTTTCAATGCACAGTTCACGAGTGCACCTAATAGATAGTCAATGCTCTACTCGATAAAGCGGTGTTTCGAAGGCCTCCAGAAGGCCTCTGAAAAGGCCGCGTGTAACAGGTATTAGTCTGCAGCGCTGTTTGTCCATTGCTGTGTCGTTGTCCACGTCTGTGCGTCCATGGCTGTGCCGATAACGGCCGTTTGGTGTACGGTAACATAATGGTCTCACTTCTGAACCTTTACTTGTTAGTTCAGGACACTGAGGCTAACCTGTACCACACGTAAGTGTTCGCATGTTTGACACTTTCGATAATATTTCACAATAATGGTGGCAAGCCCACACCAGAATTATTAAATTTATTGCGCAATGTTTTTATAACTGATTAAATACTGGTTCGCCTAAATTTAACTCAGGACACAAAGACGAAAGACGAAGCACAAGCGCTTTGTGTCCTTTGTGTCTTTGTGTGTGAGTTAAATTTAGACTGACACCCGCAGCGGTGGCTCAGTGGCTAAGGCGTTGCGCTGCTGAGCACGAGGTCGCGGGTTCGATTCCCGGCCGCGGCGGCCGCTTTTCTGATGGAGGCGAAAAGCAAACACGCCCGTGTGTACGAGATTTCGGCGCACGATAAAGATCCCCAGATGGTCGAAATTAATCAGAGCCCTCCACTACGGCGCGCCTCATCGCCTGCGTTGCGTCGGCGTGTTAAACTCCACAATCAATCAATTAAATTTAGACTGACCAGTATTCAATCAATTATGATTCAACTAGCTCAGATTCTGCCTATTCTTTCGTAACCTTCTATGCTAAAGCAGATTGACACGGCGTCATGAATAGAGCGAAGAAGTTAAACAGCGCTCCTTCGTGTAGTCCCATTAGTTTTCACGATTTACACGTTACGTCGTGCAGCACCTAATCGCCAAAATTATCGCAATTATTAAGACGAAGCTTCCTTGGTCTCGCTGGTGGTGTGGTCGTGCAGGAAAGCCTACTTCACACAATCGGAGGGCCCTTTTTGATGGTGGTAATTATGAAACAAGAGAAAAAAACCCGCCTGCATCTTCCCACGGGGGGAACTCGAGTAAATGCGTCGCAGAGTGGTGGGGGTATCGCGTGAATGTTGCGTAATTGGGTATGGTTTGGGAATGCTTAATTGTTATTTCATCTTTATTATTCTTATTTATTGAATGAAGGAGAAGCGAAGGCAAGGAGTGTAAGGTTAAAGTCTGTCTTTATTGCTTGGTGCCGTCAAGCAAAGCGTCAAGTCAAGCGAAAGCCAAGCAAAGACGCCCTTGACTGAATTCCGAACGCGCGCTCCGCCGCTTATATACATACCGCCCGCGTTCGAGGGAGAGGAGTACGGGGGAGAGACGCGCATGCGCACACTTCCGTACACAAGCGCGCGAACTTTCCACGCACCCACCACGCCGTTATCACGCGTACACGCCCTGCCGCCGTTACTGTTGAGCGCGACGCAGCGCACGGGTAGCTACGACGCATGCGCGCACAGACGCGCTCCCCCCGCACCGCCGCAGCTGTTGTTGAGAGCGACGGAGCGCACGAGGTACACGCGCTCCTCCCGCACCGCCGCCCCTGTTGTTGAGAGCGAGGAGGGTACGGGGAAGAGATGCGCACCTGCGCCTCGACGCGACGCGCATGCGCAGTGAGCGTGTGGACGGCGCCGACAACATCGACGAGTGACATCGCGAGCCTAAGAAATGCTCCGCATTTAAAAACGATTCTCGTGGTGGGAATCGAACCCCGATCCATCACGTTATGAAGTTTACGTCCATCCGATTTCGCCATCGTAGCATTCCGGTCGCTCAGCATATTCTTTGGGTTCGTTGCGCGGGTGTTGCAGTTGTACTTTGGCTGAGTTGGAGCGTACTTTGGCTTCAGACTTTGGCACTTTGGTTTGTGGACTTTGGAGGCGCAAGTTTTGGACTTTGGTACTACCCAGTTTGCATGGAGAAAGCTTGGCGTTTCACCCATCTTTCTTCTTAAAAATGGGCCCTGATTTTCACAAAATTTTCAGCGACGGTTGCTCCCCGACTTGTGCGCGGTACTTCCGGATCACCGCTTAAGTTCAGTGTTGGAAAAACCTTCTATTTTGCTTCATAGTCGCCAGGTTTCTACCATGTGGCTTATTTTGTCTCTGTCGGCTTGTGATCATCTTCTTCGCCTAGAAATATGCTTTGCGTTTCCACTCTTGTTTATGCGATTCAGCAGGTAGGAAAGCTGACTGGTACCGCAACATCACGTGCACGTGACGCTTGCATTGCGCTGCCTCTGCCAACTCAGTCGAGGGAACGTTCGTTGTCACTGCCAGACAAATATTTAATCAACTCAGGGGAAGAAAAACACGTTCTAAGGACGTCAGCTCAAATACGCACGTTTGTGGCGTGCGCAAAACGTTTTCGTGCGCCTATGCACTGTCAATCCGTATGCCATGTCCTACTCAAAATTTATCACTTCTTTCTGTTTATATTTTTGTCGATCCCTCCTTCCCAGCGTCCATATTAAGCTTTTGCAACTTTGACCTTAGGGCAGCTCTACGCAGCAGCAGTGCTAGCTGCGTGCGTGAGTGAGTGAGTGAGTGACAAGGAATTGAATCAATACTAGGTTTTTTTTACTTCATGATGGAAATGTTCCGAACATATAACGCAGAATAGAAAACTTGGGACGCCCTGCTACTATGCACCTTTTTCAGTTCTTCGTCCTGGGAATTGCCACTTTATCAGTGGGCTGTGCAAGCGGCCCTATAATTGGTGCAGTCGACAGGAAGATGCTACTGCGCATGCGCAACAAAGCCCCAGAACATGTTCTGTTCTTATGACAGATTAACGAATGAAAAGGTTTACAGCAACAAAACTTTACTGAGAAAGTACCTGAATACCGGAATGATTAAAGAACAAAGTAAAACTTCCAGGTAGTTTCGTGAAGTGAGCCAATTTTTCCCATTTCTGCCGTCATTGCTTATTAAAGTGTTGTATTATAATTTGTAAAGTGTCTATGCCATTGTACATCTTAATATTTTAATATTCATAGCCAACTTCAAGATAGCCCAATTAGGTACATTATTCCGCTTCGCTGACGTCATTGCTGGAACTAACTTTATCGCTGAGCTTTCTACACCGCTAAAACTATGGCGTAAAGCTAAAACAGGGCGCCATGCCTACACGCGCCTTCCGAGGAACGCCAACTCAGCGTCCTGTAGTTAGCGCGGTGTGGAGCTCCCGCCCATTGAGCTGTACTTGCTGATACAGAAAGCTTCCGCTGTCTCACCCTCTCTCTTACCTTCGTACCTACCTGTACAGCAACCATGTCCGTAGGAGAATTAGATTCTAACCTCTCTCCGTACACTCCTCTAGACGCAATGCCAGGCTGCTTAACGGCCTGCCAACAAATAAACCATTGTGCTCCCGCAACGTACCCTGTTCCGCATGACAGCGGCAATCAATACACAACTGAGCCGACGCAACGCACTGACTGCTTCGCGTATCTAAAAGGACCCTGAAACACTTGTTTCAACTTTTTTTATATTACTAAATGCTCTCAGAACGTAATCAACAAGTACACTTACTGCTTAGAATAAGGGGTCGCTCTACCTCAGCCAAAAATTAGTGCTCTATGCCGATCAGATAACTTACACAATCGCTCAAAAACATTTTTGTTCTCTTTTCCCGTCTTGGAGTGCTTCGAACGCTCGAATTACAATCATTATAGTGGTGTAGCGGCTATTGGCCGGCTTTTTTTTAAAGGGCCATGTAGAAAAAACACATGTTTGAGTGCATTAGAATAAATGTTTCGTTAGTATCATAGTGACACAACTTTATCGCACATTTCGCTCAAATAAGCTATATAATTAGGAAAAAAGGGAATGGCCATGTGACCCACTAGCCCATTTCCCGCCACAGAACATAAGACGTCGGGTGTAGGAAAAAATGGTCCCGGAAAAAGTGGTCCCGGAAAAAATGGTCCCAAAGCCAAGGTAGGAAAAAATGGTCCCGAAGCCAAGGTAGGAAGAGGGAGAGAGAAGGAGAGAGAGAGAGAAAGAAACATTTATTGTACCAATGAGCATGATGTTCTTAGGGGTTGTATCATGATTGCCCCGCGCGCAGAATCCCCGTCGCGAAAACCCCGCGACGTTAGCCCCGTGTCTCATTTGCCCCGTGTGCAGTAATCCCCGCGTGCCATTTGCCCCGATGCCAGTTTCCCCGACTCATTCTCCCGGGGCGATATTATGGCGCATCATTTTCTTTTCAGTGACTATAATTTTTTTTAATTAGAGTAAAGTATAGGTTGGACGATCTTCTCAAGAAGAAGATTGGGTCTGCCGCTTTCCCGAAGTAGCACTGGTGCGTTATTCCTTCTTCCCTTAGCTGCGATAATTTAGATGAGGGTTCAAAGTACGATGGCGGTAAACGCTATCCCCCCCCCCCTTCCCCCTCCGCTCGGGTCTAGGACATTTCAGTGCACGGACAGTTCAGTGTACGGACATTTGGGTGCATGGACGTTTCGGTGCGCAAGCTTTCCGGCAAACGAATTATCTGGTTCTTACTTGTTTCGAACAGTCATTCTATATTTCCGCGTAACTTGAGTTATGGAGCCCAATAATCTACTGGAGTGCTCGCCATTTTACATTGATGCCATTTTTATTGGCGCCAGTAATTTGAATAAATTCAGAATTTCAATATTTCTGTTTATACCTTGTCCAGGAAACATTTATTACGTAGCCAAATAATTAAATCCTTTCACAGACCCTTTTATTTACTACAGCTCTTAATAATGTAGATTCGCTCTTTTTTCCGCATGCACATAAGCTAAGGAAATCAGCCGATGTTTACGATGGATTTTGCAAGTAATTTTCTCTAAATAAAAGGCGCACTCCCACCATAGCAAGGCAGCACCTTTACAAACATTGTTGCTCCCGAAATGCAGAAAAAATGAAGTGTTTCACTGCGGGCAGCGCTGTGACGCTAAAATAAACTTGCGAAATACTGTTGTCGGCTGATTTTTCTTACTGAGTCTAGAATATCGTCGTGAAGAAAAAATGGGCTTTTTTGAAGACAGCTGCAGCTTCTATGTCTCTTAAATCTTGCTAAAGCGTGTATGGACGGTTCCATGCCTCGCAGTTGTTTGTGCAGTTTTAATCCAATTACTTGCATTGAAATTTTTAATCCATGCACAGCCCTACCATCCATCCATCCATCCATCCATCCATCCATCCATTAAACCATCCATCTATCAAACCATCCGTCCGTCCGTCTGTCTGTCTACCCAATTTTCTTTGTTAGATTTTAGCCTCCAAAGGCGTTAATTTCGGCCCCTTATAGGAATATTAAAGCATTCCATCTCTTTCTCAACCCTTTAGCTAAAACACAAAGGGACAAAATAAAACCGCAAAAAAGTCCACATCCGACTAACTTGAAGAGAAACACGTTGACTGGGCCACGGGACCATTTTTTCCTAGATGGTCACTGGGACCATTTTTTCCGTTTCCGTAAGACGTCATATGCCCAGCTGTGCGATTGGCTGAGGACGGCAAAAGAAAACGCAAATTAGGTTGAGCTTATAAGTTTGTCGAACGAGCTGTTTGCGCTTAAATGTATTGCATATTCACTTTACAGCAGTAAGAATGGTGGTGTAAACAATGAAAGTTTCGAAAATACACGTAAACACAGAAGTACCGATGCGCGCTGCTGTTGGTACTGGGCGTACTATGCTTGTTTTAGCGGCACAGCAGTCCGCCGCTTTGGAGTTGTCGTACACGACACTGGCCGATCGGCGTAAGCGACTTTGTCTAACGTGACCCTGTTTGTCGAGCATACACGGTGTTTCACGAAACGATTACTTTCTACCGTAACAAAGACAAGCCAGGTGTAAATACGGTCAAAAACAAAGCATCGGCGGACAACGGTCCGTGGATGAGTATGGTAGCGCCATCTGGGAGGATTGACGGCAAGCAAGGCTACAGAGCCGAATGACGCATTGGAAGTTTGTTTGAATACGAGCACTTATGACTTCATTTCTGACATCTCGGAAGCACACGATTTGGCGGAAGAATCAAAATTTTAACATAAATTGATTAATTTCTCAGTGAATACGGCATCGTTTGCTGCAGGACAAGCGCTGGGGGCATCATAAAACACGATATCTTTCGAATAAAACAAACTTGTTTTTTGTTTGCATGGTGCCTTTAAGTTGCAGCAATAAATGCATTCGATCACCGCTTTAAAAATGTTACAAAAGCAAAGCAGAAACGGAAGGCGCATCTGCTGCGATGAGCAAAACAAGCAGTGCCGCTCAGTGTTGGCGATAACTGTAGCTGTAGCAGTGGTCTTAAACACAAGGGAAAGTGGGAAAGCTTGTATCTACAGCGTTACAGACTCCTTTTAACGCTACAGCCTCAGTAAGCGTTCCACAGGACCTCATCGAGTTGCTCGCCAGCCGCTCAGAAAATTTGGAGAGTAAATTTAAAACCGCAGAGAAAGTTTCAAAACACACAGTTCCCGCCATATCTCGAAGCCGCTATGTTGATGCCGTGCGAGACAGAGGAAACATACGGAATCTTTTCCATTTCTTTTCTTCCTTCTTTGTGACGCAAGCCTCAACAGATTAGTCTCAGTACTCTATTTTATGCCGCAATTAATAGTGATAAAACCGGTTGTGACTATTATTTGTTTTCATTCCCGAAAATCCCATCCATTTCTCGTAGTTTTACATATTTCATCGATTTCGTGATGAATTATTTGATTGCACACCTTCACAGGTCATGCTCCGTTATCCCTTTCATAAATTTCGTCAACATTTCGTTGGCCTCGGCGATAGGTTAAGCATTTCGGGATCGTACGGATATGTTTGCACTGGTCTTGTTATGCAAGCTTATATAATAGCGAACATGGGGGGAAATGGTTACGCGACCTCCTAGAATTTTGTCATGAGAGCTTTACAAGTGTAGCCTACATTGTTGAAGTGGCCTGACGGTAAGGTATATATCAAGCACCGCTGAATCGTATTTAGGAGACGTTTTTAGGGCCAATTGCTAAAACACTCATTGATGCTGAACCGATACGTTCGAGTCAAATACTTGTGTCCGTTTATAAAAAGTTTTGCTCCGGGAACAAAAATCTTAACAAAAACCGTTATCAAATATTTTCACACAGCGACAGCAAGGCGATCATGAAGTTTTGCCTTCCAAACTACCTAACCCCATCCGAAGGCAAAGTTGTTTTAACGAGTTCCGGCTTTTTTTGTCGAAAAATAGCATGCTGTGCTCTTACACTTTCTAGCGCGCACACACAAAATTTGACAGCCTTCATTACTCTCCGGTAGTTCCTCAGTCCAAGGTCGAACGATTTCTGTGCTATTCCAGCTGTGCCGATTTCAGTGCAAAGAGAACCTGGCAGTGAGATCCGAATCTTTGGCGCCAGGACGTTGGTATCGCGAATGCCCATCTTGAGTGGCAAGACTTCGTGGCTTGTATTAGGTCCGCCAGGAAATTCAAAGCTCGCCTACCTCGCAGGTCATCCGAGTCCGTTTATTTTTAATTTACCGGGCGGAATCGTTCACAGGTTTTGTTGAGCTCAGAATTTCACCGCCGCTGTTTTTTTTTTTATTAGTACATAATTCGGGGGCACTCATCTCAGTGTTATGCATAAATTGCCTTCCTGTTGTGGGGCCTCCACATGTAAACTTTATTTTTGAATCTTGAGTAACCTGGCAAACTACGAATACCGTCTATCGCGAACCGGGCTTCAAAGGCTCCCCCTGATAAAAGTCTTAATTACCTTCACGATGCCGGGTTACCTTCACCTTCCCTTCCTTCACTTCCTTCATTACCTTCACTTCCCTCAGTATATGAAATTGTGAGTTAAACCGATCACGCCACGCCGAATTTCAATATCCAGTATTTCATTTCAAACATTCATCTATCAGCCCCACAGTCAAGAGCACGTTTACCTAGAAACTAAAAAGGTAGCTTTGCCAGTTCTAGTTTAAAAAAGTCACTCTGTGACGGAATTTGGATGCACCAGAACCCCAGTACACGACACAAACAGCTTACAGTGCCGAGTACAGCCCACACATGTGCAACTTTGCATAAGATGACGTGTCATTAAAATGTATCTCCACGCATAATAGTAACAAAGCATAGGTTATGCGGCAAGAGCTTCCTGCCTGGTCAGCTTCTGTCCCACAATCGGTATCTTAAGTCCGCTCGACAGTGCGAGACCAAAAGGCGAGTACATTCAAACATTCTCACCACTTTGCGTAGGCAAAATATCGTACCGCTGGCACTAATCGAAACCTAAATGCAGTTGGCAGAGCACCTCTCTAAAGAAAAAATAAATCTCCCCTATTTCGACTTCCTCAAGTCTAACTATACCGGGTTCCACAGAGAGCTGTGCACCTGCGATAGCATACACTTGATTAGGGCGGTTTTTAAGCGTAGGCACGTGCAGCCAGGGCTGGCTGTCGGCTTCAAGGGAACCTTTGGCGTGGTCCCACACGGCTGTTTCCTCGATGCGCGGGCTGCGACAGAAGCAAAACCCCGTATACCAAGCTTCGCCTGGCCGTTCTTGTTCTGTCGAGCTATCGAGTTTACCGTCTCGACCACAGGCGTAACCCTGTCCACGAAATTTGAGTCAGTGAGTGTGGGGGGTACCTCAAGGTGCCACTATAGTGCTAACACTTTTTAACGTCGCGACGAGCAGCACGCCTCTGGGCGAAACAGAAACGGGATTTGAAATACCTTGCACCCATACCATCTTCTTGTAGTCACCGGCCTCCCGCAGGTTGCTTTAAATCGATTCTTAACGCGCCCGCATACCAGTGGAGGTTAACATTTTTAAAGGGCTTGATGTTGCCGGGAAAAAAATGTCTCGTTCACTCTGCAAAATTCATTTGCGTTTGCCGGGTCACTTTTTCCCGCATCGGATACAAAGGCGCCCAATTTCACTATCCACGTCTGAGTTGGTTTCAGAAGATAACGAGTGACAACTCTGAACGAACTGCTCACCGCCATGCTTAGTCATATGACAGCGTTGGTAAATTCTATAGCCGACCTTGCGTGCGTGTCGCCTCTTTATTCCGCACGCATGACTCAACGCAGTGCAACCCGACGACCATTTCCCAGGCAAAAAAACAGCAAACGCTCGGCAAAACCACAACAAAATGCTGAGCTCTTCAAAGTCCCACGTGACATCTAACTCGTAGAGTTTTTTTCTATTATTTGCCCTCCCACTCTCGGTCTGTATTAGCGCACCTGTGCTGCAAGTAGAGACGGGAACAGTTCGAAAAAATGTAAAAAAAAAGCTCAAATGAAACCACTCAGTCAGCGCAAACCCCTCCCTCCGCACAACGGTCGCGAAGGGGGAAAATGACTTTGCCCGCAACGATGATGGCATCCGGCACGGCAGCGTTCTTTCTTTCGCGCCTGCCCCGCGCACTACGCGGTCTCTGAAAAAACTCTGTAGTGATTGTTCACGGACCGCTGGTGCGAAGGGGACAAAAAAAGAACATTGAGCGGGTGCACGAACGGGCTAAGAAGGACAAAATGACGTCCGATGAATTGGACACATCGAGGAGGCACGCCGAACAGACTACAACGACCCCTTCTGTGTCTCCCGAACCGAAGGTCAGGCAGCGAGCCACCAGCCGGACCAGCTTGCCCCCAGACGAGACCGCCGCACTTGGAATGTGTCACGCACTTGCTGATGGTTTCACTCAGAGGGCGACTCCACCGAACGCTGGAATCTTCGAACAAGACCAAACGGACAAAGATTCGTCGTAAGTCCCTGCTGTGTAATATCCCGTGCACGCGCATGCGTTCTCGTGACCACAGAGTATCTTAAGGGAAAACAGTTCCGAAACAGATTAGCACCTGAAGCAGATTAGTATCTAGTAAGCTTTTGATACTTGAGCTGTTTCAGGCAGTTAGTGTTCAACAATTCTGGTTCAACCCCGTAGGAATTCGGTTCCACGAGTCTGACATTCCTGCTTCGAAGATGTTTAGCTTCCCGGACGGCTCCGTCACATGGTTGACAGTTGGATTGCTAGATTGCTTTCTCCTAGTTAACCTTATCATCGCTTCTGTAACGTAAAATGACTTGATTTGTGATTTCCATGAAGTGGTTGAAGACCTAGAATAGCGTTTTTGATGTGAGTGTGTGGCAGCCGTGAAGCTCCATTCCCACTCGAAGCAAACATACGTTCGCGCCAACAAAACAGCTGAAATTATGACCCATTCTTCGACGGATAAAGGCGGTTCCACGGTTTATAAGTGGCTCTGAAGTTCATTACACGAGAAATCTACTTTGATGCTACGTAATATTTTTTGGCTCTGAAGTTCTTTACACAACAAATCTGCTTCGATGCTACATAATATTTTTTTGGTTCTGGAGTTCATTACAAAAGAAATCTGCTTTGATGCAACATAATATTTTTAACTCAAATCGGTAATTATACAGCTTTGTCGGCTCCGCTTCGCGTTTCAGGCAGTAATTTTCAAACAGTCGACGGGCGTTCCAGTAACCCAAAAATAGAAAACACGAGCCGCATAACATAGATCACGGTATCCGTACAGGCCTCAAAACGAAGATTAAAGTCTTTTTCTTCCTAGTTCACGCCCAGTTCTTGAATTTGAATCTTCTCCCACCTTTCTGTAGCTTGTGAAATTGCCCAGGTCAACAGTATTGCACCTTCCTCGGAACAAAACGACCTCGTTAGACGCACTAGGTATTCCGCGACAGCTGTTAAAGCAAGAACTCCACCAACACGTTCCACGCTGGCCTCTTAAATGCTTAGCTGGCAGAGCTGATGGACAAGCGATGATGCCCAGTTCAAACATTCAGCAAGAAATTTTTTCTGTTCACTTCCAACGTCCCTTAGAGAGACGGGTCATTTTTTTAGTAGCCACTTTGGCATACATTTATTTAGACGAGGGTGACAGTTTTTGCGAGAAGTTTACTCTCAGGGATATTGCAAAATTGCCAATAATTATGGTGATAACAGCCGTTAAAGCCCCGTAAGCTTACTTAGCGCATCCCTTACGACCAAGAAATGACCAGCCGCCGCAATTTGGTGGCCGGTAAAATCAGTGGCCCTCTCCTCAATAACGAGCCTTCAATAAATCTGGTACAGCAATCTATCCAGACTAGCTCTGACAGCCAAGTGCACTGACTGCAAGACACGGGCTCCTCAAGGCGGCTTGTCCCGGCGAAGAGCACAGCTGCTTAAAAATGCGCAGTGCTGATTTTCCCAGACAGCACGTAGAAGGAAGAGGGACAAGAGGCGTGAGCAAAGAATTCATCACATGACTAAGGGGATGGTGCACAACCTGAAAAAATTAAGTGTAAAATGGAATGTAAAGTTCGTTTTCTCACCTTCCTGCAAACTCTCAGAGAGAGAGAGAGAGAGAGAGTAAATGTTTATTGAAAAAGGAGAAGAGGTCGGCCTGAGAAATTGATCTTTGGCCTGCTACGTCCCTCCGGGGGAGGGTACTGGGGACAGAAAGAGAAAGGAATGAATATGGAAGGTATGGGGAATGACAATGAAAGCGACAAATGAACTATGTACAAGCAGTAAACCAATAAACGTCTCACGTACAACGGGGGCGCTGAATCCTATGACTACAGTTCACTTTTAAGCACATGACTATCATCCATAAAAAAAAAAGAAACTGCTCAGACATTATTTCGCAGTCTGTTCAATTTTGTCGCTACCTAGAGGCGAGAATCCAAAGAGGAGTCACCAAGAAATGTAAGCAGGGCTTTAACGGCTACGCTTTGCTTCCTGTTGTCAGCCCACGTGCCCAAGATCTTTTGTTCGGACAGAGGGCGAGTGTCCAAGCGTAGTAAAGCTGTCTCAAGGTTCATTCGCTCACTCGAGTACTTTGGACAAGCACTAAGCAAATGTTCGATAGTCTCAGGACAACCGCACAGAAGGCAGTCTGGGCTGTCCTCTCGCCCGATTGTGTGAAGATACTTCCGAGTCAATGCTACTCCAAGACGCAGCCTGTGTAGCAATGTCTCTTGACTTCGGCGAAGACGAGGAGCATGACTGACCCAGAACGTCCGCTCTGGATCGAGCTTGTGAAGGCGTTCATGTCGATTCTGCGGGTCCGACGAATGCAAGGCTGCAGCTTGTTTACGCGCTCCGTAGAGTATCGCGTTAGCATCCTGCCTTGTGATGGGTATAGACAGGAGAGTTTCCATTGTGGTGTGCCTGCTGTGCTTCTGCATCCGCCAACTCATTTCCAGCGATGCCACAGTGACTTGGTATCCACTGAAACACCACCGTGTGGCCCTTTTCATTCAACTCTTTAAACAGGATAGCGACATCAGTGGTCAGCTGATCGTACGCGCCTCTCTTCATTGGGTACCTTAGTACCTGCAGCGCTGGTTTGCAGTCGCAAAAGATAATCCACTGCTGTGGCCTTTCACAAGAAATGGTGCGGAGCGCTTCGTGTAAACCGACCAGTTCTGCTGCGGAAGACGACGTCCTGTAAGCAATCTTGAAACGTTTGGTCAGGCCCTTCCCAGGCATAACCACTGCCGCTGCCGACGAAGACGCCGTGACCGAGCCGTCAACAAAAACATGCGACGCCTCTCCGTACATTTCACTGATGTAAAATAGTGAAAGTTGTCTTAGGACCGAAGACGCCATGTGGGATTTTTTACCGATTCCAGGAATCGACAACCGCACCTGTAGATCAGGTACAATCCATAGAGGCACTTCTGATATTTTGGCGACTGCAAATCTGAATGGAATCAAATGTTGCTGCGCCGAAATACTTCGGGAGTAGTTTGAATTCGGCCGGTACCTGAAAACACTCGACAGTGGATGGCACTCATGTCTTGTCAGATGTCGGAGGTGCACACGAAGAGGTTCTTGCGCGAGGTAGACTTGAATTGGGCAGACTCGCGCTTCTGCGATCGTTCCACGTGTTGATGTGCATCGAGGCAACCCCAAACAGATTCGTAGGGCTTGTGCCTGTGCACTTTGAAGCACGCGTAATGACGATCGCCGAAGGTTACACAGTATAGGGGCGCTGTATTGCAAATAGCCAATAAAGAGCGCCTGGTAAAGGCGCAACAGCGATGAAACCGATGGGCCCCATGATTTCCCTGCCATATGTTGAAGGATGTGGGTGAAACTTTGTAATTTCCTTCTTAGTGCCGAGACATGTTTTGACCATGACAGATCTCTATCAATTGTCACGCCGAGAAATTTATGATGCGTGACACATGGAATAACAGCTCCTTCGATCTTTACCGGGTAGCATATCATAGGGTTTTCGGGTAAATGCCAATGTTGCACTTTTTGACGTTGAAATTTCAAGTCCTTGGCGACGTATGTACGTCAAAGTGGCAGATACTGCTTTCTGAAGCCGTGCTTGCACGAGAAGTCGCGTTACACCTGATGTCCAAATGCAAATATCATCCGCATAGGCAGATACTGATACTGTTTTAGGGAGCACTTGAGTGATTCCTATGAGAGCCAGGGTAAATAGCGTAGGGCTGAGGACTCCTCCTTGTGGCACGCCGCGCGTGACGGGGTGATCGGATGTCACTCCATCAAGTGTGGACATAAAAACCATCCGTCCGCGGAGATAGCTTGCTATCCACTGATGCAACCGTCCTCCAATACCAATGGACTCAAGGGCATTCAGAATAGCATCATGGGACAAATTATCAAATGCTCTCCTAATGTCCAGGAACACGGCAGCTTTAAGACGACGGCGGTGTTTCTCGTTCTCGACGGTAGTCACAAGGTCAATAACGCTGTCTATTGAGGAACGTCCTTTGCGAAAGCCTGTCATGGCGTCTGGGTACAAGCCACGCTTCTCCAGAAACCCTTCCAGACGAGCGAGCACCATACGCTCCATCACTTTGCTGACACAGCTAGCCAATGCCACTGGCCTGTAGGACGAAATGTCTCGTGGAGACTTGCCAGGCTTCAGGACAGCCACTAAACGACTTCTTTTCCAGTGGTTTGGGACAGACCCAGAACACCAATAGAAGTTGTAGAGGTCTAACAGAGCTTTGTTTCCTTGCGTGCCGAGATGGCAAAGTGCACGGTACGTTATTCCATCAGGCCCAGGAGCTGTAGAACGAGCCGAAGCAGAGAGCGCTACAATGAGCTCGTGGAGCGTAAAAGGCACGTCTAGGCGGCTATCCGCAGTTGGAGGAGCACAGGCGATGTAATGGAGCCATGCCTGCAGCATTGTCCCTTGCCACTTAAATGCAGAAGTCTTCGGCAACATCTGTGTCCATGCGGTTCTGGTATACGGCCAGAGCTCGAAATGGATGCTGCTGAGTGGGTGTAGATGGCAACGCCCGAACGATCTGCCATATCCTAGAAAGTGGCTTTCGTGGGTCTAATCCGGAGCAGAAGGATCTCCAGCGTTGTCGGCCAAGCTTCTCTAAATAACGCTGCACAAGTTTCTGAGCTTTGCGAGACGCTCTCAGGTCAGAGACAGCTTTTGTCCGTCTGTACCTCCTTTCAGCGCGACGTCTAACAGCGCGAAGCATCTGATACAAAGCGTCCCCCGGATTCCCTTGAGAGGAGCATGTGGCCCTTCGTGCTGCATCCCTGGTTGCCTGGACAATGCTCAGTTCAAAATCAGTCATAAATTTTCTCTCAACTAAGCGTCCAAGCAAGTTCGTCTCAAGAACCCACGTGAGCAAGATTACTGGATCTACTTCATTTTTGCTTTTATGCGAGCGTTGGAGAAGCTGTCCAATGATGCGATGGAAGTTCGCGAGAACACAAGTTGATTTTGAAAACAGGCCAGGAAAGCGTTCGATGCATACTTTCTGGACCTGTGGCTGCACACCAAACGTGCTGAAACGCTATTTCTGAAGTGGGGCACGCAAATATGAAACTAGAGAACCGTTAATTACTACGAAAGCGCGGGATATCGCTACTCATCAAGGACAAGACATGGTTTTTATGATTATCTGAAACGCAAACGACGGTTCTAGTATGGCGTACGTGTCCCGCTGCCCTTCGAAATAAGTTAGTAGTGATTTCCTATTTATTCCTTTCTTTAGAGTTTACGTGCTGGGATAAGCTTACTTATAAAAACCGTAATGTTCACAAAAAAATGATGGAAGCGCGCACTAACGCGTAAGACTGAAGGAAGCGAAGTTGTACGCAACCTTCACTATCATCACGACGGTTTAAGTCCACGATTGGAGCCGTTTTGCTCCTTCTTCACTGCCGCAACGACCTTCACACCATCATTGTTGCTATAAGTGTGACCTTCCTTGGAGTCTTTCTCGTTCCGGGCAAGTGTTGCCGCGATTGCGGTGAGCGCTGGATTTTTTTTTTTTTTTTTGCCAATCTTAGCCAAACTCCCTAAGTGCGTATGCTTTGTTCGAAAAACTTGCGCCGGGGACGCTGGGCGGTGGCCGCGAGCAACGCGCACATGAGCGCTTGGCATTTTAATGCTCGCGCAGAATCACACAATG
This sequence comes from Haemaphysalis longicornis, assembly GCA_013339765.2. Lineage (NCBI taxonomy): Eukaryota > Metazoa > Arthropoda > Arachnida > Ixodida > Ixodidae > Haemaphysalis > Haemaphysalis longicornis. The sequence continues at coordinate 64,017,552 of CM023456.1, forward strand.
AAGCCTTCAGTTCTCGAGCTTTGCGACGTTGATGAACAAGTTCATCCAACATGTTGTTCAATCGGGCATGTTCCTGGAGAGCAACTATAGGGGTGATGCGTGGGAGTGCAGTAATTGCTCTCATAGACTATCTGGTAATTGCTTCCAGTCGATCCCACTGCGCTGCCGTCAAATGCTAGAACTGTGCAGAGTAGACCAAGCGCGGTTGTAATACTGCTCTCACTATTTGTCGCGCCACATGCTCGGCTTTTTTAACTGCCGGTCGGTCGCTGCGAGTCACGCGCTCACGTGCGCTCGGCATTTTCTTGGTATTTTTAGCTGCGGACACCAGATTCTAACTATCCGCTAAACACCCTCGCTGTTAAAAATCCGACTATCTCCACTAACGTGAAACCTGGGGAGGGGCGAAGTATGCAGTGTATAAGTGTATGATGTGGTTTCGATTATGCGATTCTGATGTATGATGTGGTTTCCATGCTGAGAGCTCGGCGTCTTGGGCCTTGACCGCGTGGCGTTTTCACCCACGCAGTTGAAACCGCTGGGGGTAGAGGTATACAGCTTTGCTGTAAATGTCTCGCGTCTTCGAAGCGCGAAGCGTTCTTGCGCGTGGCGTTGTTAAACGAGCGTCCGTGTGTGTTCTTTTAGTACGCGTTTTTATCAACGGAGATGGAACGTTCTAGCGCGAGGCGTTGGAAAATGAGTGCCCGGTGTTTTAGTACCGTGAATACATGAGACGCCGACAGCATGAGCCCCTAAAATACTTGATAGGCGGTGACGGGCATGTCTTTTGTGTACCACGTCCTTGTCTTATTGTGCCAGAAAAGTTCGTCTACGATAACTATGCACCAACTACCTCAGCATCTCATTCTGCGTATCCAGAAATATTTCACAAGTTGCCTTCTAAAAGTGCTTCTTCCCCTCGACTCAATATAACGAAATAAATTCGTTGAATTCCACACAATCTGCATGACCCAAAAACAAAATAAACAGGAGTTGTTTCAAATTTATAAGCAATACGTGAAAATAACAATTAACCGCAATGGTTCCATTCGCCACAGCACGAAATCTTTAGGCACACATATAATCTCTTTCCGTGGGCCGCAGCGGGCCGACCGATTGCATGCTTATTCCTGAACACGTTCACTACGTCCTCGTAAACCTCTTGTGATTTGAATATGTTTATTGTATTGAATTCGGGAGATGCGCTTAGTATGGTCCTTGACTACTAGCAATTTACAGACATTGGTTCCGACTTGTGTTCGGTGACGCGAAACAGGCGAAAGAAGTTTCACCTAAACATTTCACGTAAGGGCTCTTTATGCAATTGAGAAAGCTCGTGGCAAAAACGGCCGTAGGTGGTTAATGGTCGTGTATTCTTCCCGCTGTCACCCACTCAAAGTCCGTATATTTCTCCTAAGAAGTAGAGCTACACTTAGGTACTCCTTGTGCCTTGTCTTGGTACCATGCAATATCCCTTTGTACCATGCGTTGTATTTTTTGTGTGCCCCTTATATTGACTTTTATATCAGGGACTTATGAAGTGGCCACTGGAGACTGCGTAATTGCGTAGGGCTATTATTACCGTTGTAAATTTGGGACTACGTGAGCCATTGGCGTTCACGGGTCTAGTCTCGATTCTGTGCGCTGCAGACAAAACAATACTTGCACGCAATCTGCGAATTACGTTAGTCTTCTACAACTAATTCTTTTTGCCGTGCCGTCCATCTAATCTTTCCTAGAACCATGTACGAAGTCTACTCATATATGTAGCGTGAGATTTACTGGATTTGTTTTGTGTTTTACATTGAACGCGTATCTCCGTTCTTACACATTTTATGCAATCTGGACAATTCTTATGAATATTGTTATGCGAACGCCGTTTTTACGAAATAAAAAAAGGGGTTAGCAGTATTAAGAAATAATATAAGTAATATGTGCCGCTTCAACAGCAGCTCACTTGGTGCGCCAGTCTAATGGCGCCTGTACGTAAAGCCCTGTGTCGTTTGATCACGCCTTCTCGAGATCACTTTGTAATTCACTTTCAGCCTGTCATATGTTCTGTAACACCATCCACCACGAATGGTTGTCTCGGTGTAACTTGTACGCCCTTGAGTTTCCTTTCAAGGCACAACGGTGTTTTGAAAGCATGCGGGTTCTGCATTACTCTAATTAAAAATACTTGGCTATTTGGGCATCGATTTTACTATGGCATCGTTACAAGGCCTATCAAGATGCATCCACCACGGTACCGCCATCAACCCAATCCCTTCACCAGAGGAGACACAGGGACAGCCCCTTTCGCTGTTCCAAGAACCTCTCTGCTACTTTGGACTGAGCCAGAACGGGCGTGAATAACTTATTACGCCATCAAAAAGACAACTCTTTTTTATACCACGCGCCACCCGCAAATACAGCTAAGTAATGCTGCATTGCAATCGCCTGAGCGACGGCGACAGAATTCTTTGTTCTTGCGATTCAGCAGCTGTCCCCTCTTCTGCGTCACACTTGCCCCGTCGGCAAAGGTCTCCATAGCGTCTTGCGTATATGCTCACCTCTAGACTGATGGCAATAACATGTCTGTACGTGTTATCCTTCTCTTGCGTCACGGAATGCTCTTCAACCGTTGGCGTCCTTTCTCTCCCCGATGCGCGAAAAAGCACCGCTATATTAGGACGAAAGTGTCAGGTGTCCCATGAAACGCGAAAAATGGCCGTAGTCGTGGTCATTGTCGTCGGCGGTGGCGTCAACCAGAATAGTACCAAAATGGCTACCGCTGTAAAGAGATAATAAATTTAGTTCGTGTGGGATTCAAACCTGGGAGCAGCAGGACCGGCAGGGAGGTGCACTAACCAAGTGCTAACCCGAAACCCTGCCAGAATGGAACAAAGGTTACCCTGATGCGTGCTAGGTGACAGGTGCACATGGCTGCACGTGCGTAGAACGGATGCACCCGGAGTGCACGCGTGTAAAACGAATGCACCCGGGTGCACGCGTGTAGAACGGATGCCCCCGGATGCACGCGTGTAGAACGGATGCACCTGGGGTGGACGTGCGTAGAATATATGCACCCGGAGTGCACGTGCGTAGAACGGGTGCACTCTGACTGTGGGGAAGCAGCCATGGGAATTGCGGCCAGTCTACCTGACGGAGATGCTTCGCGTTAACAGACGACAAAACTAAAGCGAATAAAGAGACGCAAACACGATGTAGCAGCGAAGAAAGCCTTGAGAATCGCTAGGCACGTAAGCAGCCTTCAAAGCACGTAAGCAGGCTTAATTTTCCGGAAGTTTTTTCACTGCGCCTGTGGCGGCCGTTAGGATTGCAGTTCTCTAGGGTAGGGTAGTTTCATGTATGCACGTTCTTTGACATGTGCGTGTGCACGTGCGTGTTTTTATTTATACTGCTTGGAGCCACGATCTGCAAGCATTTTTTGCCCCAAACTCACTGTTTAGAACCTTTTTCGCTGTAAACAATCCTTTCTATAGATAATCCAATATCGCCTTCCCTTTCCTTCTACGTTCCTTAGTAACGACGTTCCAAGACTTCGCTTGTAGGCCAAAGGGGCTGAAATTGTATTACATGTGCTTTTCACCTGTTTTCACTAAAAGGGTGGTTGCCGACGAGAAAAGGGTGCCCGGTTTGCAGATGTGGTTATCTGAAACACTGTGTAGGTGAATATTTCGGTACACAAAAAAATCATGCACCCCTCCATCAACTGACAACGATGATTGAATGCGAAGCTTTCTATTGACGGATTCTATGGTTATCGTTTAAGTTTTCCAAACAGCTTCGACCTCGTCGAAATGGAGCAATCGGATAGACGCCAGCTTCGTAACGCGAGGGACCTGGGCTCGATTCCGGCCACCGGAAGAGCTTTTTTTTTTCACTTCGGCGTTTTCGTGTTACGGACGCCATCACTAAAGCTTCGCTGTAGTACTTGAAGCACAAAGCTAAACGCTTTAGAGACAGAAATATAAACTGAAGCTACATGTTGGGAATGAAAATGTAAAAATGCCGCCAAGGTCGATTACCTGCTGAAAAATATTTTCTCACACCGAGATTATGTACAACGATGTGGTTATGTGCAGAAGTATTTAAGGAAACAAGAAGTAGATTATATTTACCCCCTCTAACGACATACGATTCCCATGAAGGAAAAAGTGAGCACAGGAAAGCATTGCAGCTGTTGCATCGGCACGGTGCGACGCAAGGACACGTTGGCATTTTTCTGTTGTAGCATCTGTACATTCAGGATACTAGAGTGCGAACTTGCTGTGTGTCTACCGCAGCTGGAATCGTCGGTTTCCAGAGTAGTTTTTTTGTATCTGTACTTTCGGGTGTAAACCGCGGGCTTGATGAACAAAGAAATGGACAAAACCTTGTTATTTTCAATGTCATGGAGTAATGGACGCGCAGGGATCAGTGTACGACGCACAGGAATGCAATCCAGCCAACTCTCAAAAGCGTCGTAAAGTTATTTGACCAATCAAGAATTTGTTTGTGCCCTCCTGTATCCTCTGCGTGCCCAAAATGATTGTCATGGGTTTTCTATTTCATCTAGGTACACCACCTGCGGGAAAATGTCCGGTAGAATTGTTTCAAGGTGAAATACTCAAGTGTTAAAAGGCTTTCGGGTGGGACGCTGTGTCTTTCTCCTATTTTGAGAGAACAAAACGTTTGGACGCTTTTATTCCTACTGGTCTGTGTGAATGTCTTTACATTATTGAACTAACCAAAGTGGCGTCACCGGCCTATCTGCGAGAAAAAGCCTGAAGTTCAAGAAAAGTAAACTTCCCATCTGCCTCAGCGGACCACTATAAATTTCTTACTTGCAACCATTACTTGCCATATACTTACAAGTCAAGATAGCGCAATTACTCGCTTGCACAACGTAATTGGTCTAACGTAGCGCACACCTACAGCTTAAAAGCAAACCAGTAAAAAAACGCTACACAAAGATCAGAAACGAAGGCACAATTACAGTCACTGGTGACTGTCTTTTCCAGTGACTGTCCTAGTGCATTTGTTCCTCCTTTTTTGTGTAGTTTTTGTTTCCTGGTTAAAAAGCTTCCACATTACAGGCAAATAGCTCGCAAAAAAAGGAGAATTAGTGTTGGAGTATGTGATGGTGGGTTTCTAAACTTGTCACGTTCCCCGAGAAACACGTATTCAAGCAAAAGGCATACTTCAGCTGTAAATTAGCAAGTTTCTATCCCTTCGCGCGTAGCTGCCCATTACCTCGGCTCCTGTGCACAGACATGGGGCACAGTTCCATCGCGGCCGCTCGATGACAGAGTTTTATCAAACGGCCGTGGTTCAGTACATGTGGTTCAGCGTATGCCTTATCCACCCTTCGCCCTCTTCTTGTTATCATTGCGTTGGCAACAGAACAGTCGTGTCGGCACACAGGGACCACGGTCGTTCTGCGGACGTACAGAGAGAGGGAGTGAGAAGGATGGAAGCGTAGCGCGATTTATGCAGATGCACGTTACGCAGTACCCGGGCCGCCACTGCGAGCTGCTGCCTAAGTTGCTTGGGCCCGTTTAAACGCGTCGTATCCCGCTGTGAACGCGTTGATGCGTAGTGTAAAATAGATAGTGAAGAGATTCACGGCCGAATATGCGGATAGATAAAATGTAATGGGAACAACTGCGACGGAATAGCAACAGTTCTGAACAAAGAAATAAGCGACAGGCAGCCAATGCACGCGCTGTGCGAGAAAATGTGACCACTAGTTGGAACAGTAAAAATGCAACGCTTGGTTATCTCGACGACAGGATGCGACTTGTGACCGGCGTGCGAGAAACGCCGAGTTCCCGACTTCGGAAAAACGGACCAAGTCGGACAGATTAACAAGTCTGCGACTTTAAGATTCTGCTGCTAAAGCACTCTTAAAGGAGTACTGACACAAAATTCCAAAGCTAAGATAACTATGTAGAACGCTTCCTTTTTATCAGGAGATATCTCCCAGCAAGTTTAAACAGCAACCGTTCAGCGAAACATATTTAAAATCCATTTTAATCTTCGCCCGCACGAGAAAGCCCTGAGTGGACCGACATGACATCATCTGCTACTTGCCCCAAACTGCTGACGTCGGGGCTCCCGTGACGAAGCCGACGCGCTGGCTGTGGTTGGCGCGCGTTGCTCGGGCGTGTGTACACGTCATGGTTTTGGGACTGACGTCATGCTGCCCGGGCCTGTGGGGACGGCGAAGACCTCGGCCGGTGTGGGCGCACGCGTGCGCTCGCTCGCGCGCGCTTCCAGAGCGGCAACAATACGGCAAGAATGGTGACGTCGCGTGATACCTCCTGTCATGCCGGCCGCTCGGCGTTCGTTTTGTCGAAACCGAAACTGACACGAATAAACGACGCCGTAAATGAATGTTTACGCTGCGCTCGACCGCCTAATCTGTCATTCTATGATTAGTGGGCTGGTAGGCACGCATAGCAGCGAAAAAAACGTAACACCAAAATTTCGTGTCAGTACTCCTTCAAGCACTACCAACTAATCTTCTACTTCTTTGTGTCTGATCCCGTTAATGTACGCCGTCTCGTTGTATATGTTTCAGTTTTGTTGCCCGGTTGTCCACCCCAAGCGGGTAGTCCATAGTATGAAGCAAACATGAACTGCCCTCCGTCTATTCCAAAACTGTGCTAAGGCAATATAATATATCTCCATTCACGGTGTTAGCTATACACGGCGAATACGCTACATTCCATTTTCCCCATCGGTAATCCCCTTTGGACTGCAAAATCCATGGGGCAAACCGTTGCCCCTAATGGTTGAAACGGCAATTATAACTGGCTTAATGCAGACATTCCCATATAGCATACCTTCCCACTAAGACCACCTGTGCAGATGTACAGTAAGCGCGAATGTCGACGCAAGCCATTTCCCAGAAAGACTGGCTATAAAGAGCCAGATACGTCGCGACGGATAAGAATGTGGCTTCCAGACTTTTCTGATAGGCTTACCGATGATACGGTTTGAACGCGGCTGCTTTTGCACCTGCGCCGCCTTTTCTCTGACTCATTCCGTTCGGGTTCTCTTATCCATTTTCGCTGCTCCACGCAGTGCACAGCTGTTCTCGGTCAGCACGGATCCATACCGTACTTATGGACTTCAAAGCTAGGCGGCAGGCATCTGCATGTGATGATGAACGCTGTCGTAATTACAGCAATTTTTCACGAACATGTACTTTTATTTTCTTCCGTCTCTGTATGCGAGCTTAGTCGGCCAACTTGCCACATTTTCCTCCAGGTGTTGTCTCCACTGTTACCATACTGTTGCAACCGTGTCATCCAAGCGCTGACACCAGTTGTTGCGACCGGGCGGGGGCACCCGATCCGAGCTCCGTGGCCTCCGACATACGAGTGGTAGCGTGTATGATGCGAGCGGCCAGCCGTTGTTGCAGCCGTGAAGAAGTCCAGAAGCAGTAGGCTAACGTAACTGTTTACTTCATAGCGAAAGGTGAGCCGAAGCCAAAAAAAAAAAAAAACAATGCCCCGACGGGCGAGGTTACAATACAGGACTCGAGCAGAGCGACCGCATGGATTCGCTGCTCAGACAGGAATGAATTTCAGCGTTTGGGCTGCTTCTATATATACCCAAAAGCAACAACGGTCAAACGCGAACAAGTAGCCACACGCCACGAACATCACAGACACACGCAACGCTCTTTCCACAGTTCGTGAGTCATTCATAGCCTCGGCGCACGTGGAGTCCGAGAGAGGGGAAGAGTGTCCTTGAAACGTGCCCGGGGCGCGCTATCGAATGTTGATCGCGCCGATAGCGAAACGTCTGAGCCGGACATGTCGAGGCGTGACTCACCGACACGCTGGCGCCTGACGGCTGTGGCGCACGTGGTGGCTTCGCACGTGGAGGCTGATGCGGGAAAACACGTGGAGGCTGATGCGGGAAAATACGGCGGCGTTGGCCGATTCGTAACAATACTTAGCCTACAATGGAACCTGTTATTTAAATCAGTCTTCCATTATGTCTTCGTGGCGCCTTCACTCCTCCGACGAAATGCGACATGGTGTCTGCCCTTCCCTGAGTCGCATTCAAACATCCCCGTGTCAGCGCAAGTCTGCGGACGAATAGCTCCACCGTATCAGCTCATGACTACTTTGTCATTACGACCCATGACTGCTCATTTCTCATGACTACAGCTGAAGTTCCTCCACTGGACCCCCTTCTAAGCAAACGCTCCTCGAGATCAATAACATAACAAACAACACGCACCCTCGTATTTTATTTTCACGTAGATGACAGCCTTGTATCCTCCAGGGCGAGAAAGTATGCTTCCTGTAAACACAGACTTAAATTTGTTAGCGTTGCGGGACAGCTTCAGAGGAAGTTCAATTCATCGAACCCAACACATTAATAACCTATGGCCACAACCGGGCAGTCTAATACCCCTGTCACACTCGCCAACCTCATGTCATTTTCAACGAATAAGATTTGTTTGGAATGTCATTCGTTTCCTGCTCACTAACTACGCGTGCAAACCAAATGTCATTCATGTGGGATGTTAATGGCAATCGGTTCGCGTGCACAAAACTGCATTGAATGCTGATGTAATTCCCTTTGAGAAAATGTACTTAAAATAGTTTAGCATGCCTTATGCGCACCCTCTTTTTACTTTTTAAGCCGTATTTTTGTTGCAATAAGTCATGTGAAGCCAAGACAATACGAAGCAGATCCGCAGTCGCCCATGTGCGCCGCCGTGTTTGTCCACAAACATGGCGGTGCGCATAGACGATGCCGCGATGAACGACGTTAAAAGAGCTGTCGCCGCAGCATTTTGCATTCCCTTTGCACTTGCTGCAGCCGTTGCAGCCGGGAACCGAAGCGGTCACACTGAGAGCGGAAGCAATCCATTTAAAGTGCTCAGTAAAAAGCACTCTAAAGCTTTAAAAAAATTCAAGATCAAATAAAAAGTTGCAAACAATAAGTTTCTGATTTTTTCAAGTATTTTTTTTTTCTCATCTGCTGTTGAGGGTACACAGTTGGTCCGAAGTCAAAGTTAAATGAGTTTTCTCTGAACTCATTCGGTACCGAATGTCACTAGACTGCGCCTGTGAAAGCAAACGAATGACATTTGAAACGCATCTCATTCGTTTAAAATGACATTCGGTTGGCGCGTGTGGCAGCGGTACAAGTTTGTAGTTGTAAATGCGGTGTCGGGAAAAGATTACCCGCCCGTATAAGGCAGCAAAAGCGTTAACTTTGCCACAGTTGCAAATCTGCTCACTGTGCAAAGCTCACATTGAAGTGTACATTATTACTTCCGTTCACCAGGAGCAGCGACATACAGCAAAAAAAAAGGGACCTCAGGAAAACGTCTGTTAAAGTTAAGTTCACTAAACTTAAATTGGTATGTTGTAGCTTGTTACCAAAAGGTAAAGAAAACATCGGATGTTCGAATGCTATTTCAACCCATTTATTTATCATTCTGCTTATTTGCAACCGGATATGTACTATTAAGCACCTTTTGCAGAATACAGAAATATTTTTCTGCACCTGTGCACTTAGGCCTGCAGGGGTCTCGAATTGAATTACTGTGTCCATGCTCTCATAAACCGCTGACCTACGCAAACCATCCCGTTTTTCGTGATTAACCAGCACGCGAATGCCTTTTCTCTGCGATTGTAGTAGTTGGAGGGCTAAAGCTCTAGCTGTGGCTATGGCTATAACTCCGGCTGGCTACAAGATTATCTACGCAGCCAATCCAGTTGAACGTTAAAATTCGGCCCATTATTGTTCGCGCGGCAATGAAACGCAGTTCCCAGCGAGAAATGTGCTACGAAAAAATGCGTGTTGTACTTGTTGAAGTGATCAATGTGACCTGCGAGACGTACGATGGTGCCATATATTATGTTCGTAGCACTGAAATGCGCACTGCGCTGAATTTCGTTAAACTGAAAGACGCTTGCATTGAATTCAATGGTGGTTCAGTTGGAGATTTCAAACAGTTCGTACAACTATACAGTTGGTCTAAATGGCGTTCGTTCAAGTAATAGTTCACTGTATTCATGAATTTAAAATATTTTGCAAAATGTCCAGCTGTGTGCGCCCCAAAACACTTCAGAGTTCACTTTGCTGTCGTGCTCTCGCTGATAACTGCTCATTATTGCGCCTCGGCAAATCTGCGCAGCCTTTAACACTTACTATCCGAGATTATTCTGGGCGCCCTCTAAACTCCCACTGGGGCATGTATTTGACACTGCCAGCGTCAGCCAGAGATAAGAACATTTGCCTCCTTTCGCTTCGTGCTCTGTGAGGCTGTGCGATGCATCCAACACTCCCGACCTGCGCACAAGATGATAAACGTCTCAGCAGTATCCAGATTGCACGTTTGCTTCGGTCGCTAAGACAGTTGCTGTTATCTCAGACAGCGACCAACGGAACGTGCAATCTGCCTACTGCCGTGGCGCTTATCATTCGGTATGCCGGTTTGTATTCTAGGAACTCTAGGGCAGTGTCGTGAAAAATGTCCCATATCATGAGTAAGTGCCCCATACCGACTGCACGTGCAACGTACAGTTTGTGTCAAGGACAACTTCCTCCCCACGCGTTCCTGGAAGAACAAGGCAAACGGCAAATCTCATTTCTTTCAAAGTTCTCGAAAACAGGTCGTTTGAGTAAGCCATAAATTTCAATGAACACTGTGCAGGCCTGAGTACAAACCACTACGCCTTGCAAAGCAGCCCTTGCATTCTTGCGATACGAGAAATGTCTGCCCATTCCCCAAAATTTCGCAACCTACGCACTCCCAGGCCGTAAAGACGGCGCATCCATAAACCTTCGCTTTGTAATGTGCGGGGAGCGCCAGTTCTCATCAGGCATCAGAGATATTCAGAAGCTCGAAATACGTGCGTCACCACGTAAAGCAAGCAGGGCCGTAGAATTTCCCGATTCGGCTTTCGTAAGCTCTTTCAAGCAGGGTGCTCCATTTTTAAGTTACTCTGCAAATTATGGGCGGTGGAGAGAGAACCCCTACTTCCCATGCAATACCCATAGATTAGTGTCTTCATTACTACATCGTATAAAGTACTATTATTTTATTTTATTTCCCCCAGGATGTACACCCACCACCTACGGTCTTATTTAATCAAATAATAAGAACGATTTTCAATCCAATCCAATGGCAACCTTTTACTGAGCAGAAAAATTGCAGTCCTAATTTCCTATTGGGTAATGGACCTGATGATGCATAGCGGCTTCCTCTTTGCAACAGGGTGGCGTTGCACGGCGGCCTTAGTCATAACGCCACTGTACAATCACCTCGCAAAAAAAATACAAAAATTAAATTAAAATAAAAAAATAAAATAAAAAGAAAATACCTTTATGACATTTTTGTGCTAGTCGATCTGACTTGTTTGTTCGCATGTCTTCCCCGATTGTTCTCTGATCTTATCCCACCAACATTCTAACCTTCTTTTACTAACCTTTTTAATAACCTTTTACTAACTTCTTTTACTCACCTTACCTTTTTCCAGTAGCGTACCTTACCTTTTTCCAGTAGCGTACCTCACCTTACCTTTTTCCACCCGAACCACACTTTCGTGATTATAGAAGATTACGCCCCCTTTTAATCCAGCTTGTTCTGCGAAGTTGAGGAAGCCGCGCCAGGCGCCAAGCATGGTTTTGGTGGCAGAGAAATTTTTCGATGGCAGCCGTAGCTACCTGTCGGCTGCTGTCATGGCTCAGAAAACGTAGAAGCACTTAGCTGGCTCGGGGTCGCATCTTGCTAAATCGATATGGCGTCGTTTTGTTTACATTTTGCCCCCAAAAATGGCGGATCGGTCGCTGGGAACGAGAGTGGCGCATGCACAGAGCTCTACTGGAAGAAGGTCCATTGTCATACGGTGCGCAGCATTCATAGTTGAATCTTCTTCCCCCTCTTCTTTCTTCGCAGTCTGTCCTTTCCTACTGTATTGCCACACTCCAGCTCAATTCGCTAGAAAAAATACGCAGTGGATATTGTATATCAAAGACATCTCCAATTTTTAGATTCCGCTGGTGGAAAGGTCCGTAGCAGCAGGAATCTCCAATGGAGACTTGAACTGAGGACCCCGCCCTACATTTTGATGTTCTCAGCATAGTTTAATCCCTCTCGCCCTCGCTCAACAAAACAGCGACCTGGCGGAGTTCGCTAACTTTGTGCAGTTTGAACCAGCCGAAGCTTTTGGAGCCGCTCGAACGGACAACGCCAGGACAGCAGACATTATATTAACGCGATAGCGTTATTAGGCTCATTTTTCGATTTTTCCGTGCCCGCTAGCCGTCGACTATCAGCCGTGCTCATCAAGCATCCGCGAAAATACGTCATCGCTGCCATCCGGAAGCCACGACTGAAGCAGGCGGACGCGAAGGCTCGCCTAAATTTGGAATACGCGCAGCACCAGTTGAAATGTGGAAAGAAGGACAATGATAGTGCGGCCGAGACAAAAGAAAAGGTACGCGAATTCAGCAGACGCTACGCCTGCGCGGGAAGTTCATTTTACGCTCGGTCGGCGGCAGACCGTCGCCAGCGGCTCTCCCATGGTAACTAATGCCGGCAGCAACATTGTGTCGCATTACAAAAACAGGGTGAGAAGATTATCGGCAGCCTCTCAAAGACAAAGGAAGGTCTAGATTATGAGCAGAAATGAACTAAATTTTTTTCCTCGCAAGAAATAAAGCCCTTTGCTTAGCGCTTAATTACACTAATTTAAATTTGTTTTTTCGAATTGTCCGCGTCTCTTCACGCTGCAAGGTGTGTGGGGCAACGGAATGACGGCACCACGCAACGAAGACATAAAAAAACGCCAAAAAATATATAGGAATGTCTTCCCAGAGAGCAGAGAAGCAAGAAACCACGGCATGGTTCTACTGTGAAGCGTCAGAGCTCGGTCTCACAAACGCTAAAATACAAAAAATCTGCCGACGCTTGTACAAAGTCACACAAAGCTTAAACCACAGCGAAGCTGCAGGATTTCTTTTTACGTGAACACTGAAGGACACATCATCACGCATTTGTATAAGTTGGAAATTGTTTATTTACGTGTCTCGTCATCGCTTTGCACTATTCTAGTAGTAGTCAACGTCATATGCCCCGATATAGTCGTGTTTCTAATGCCAAGCATTACATGCGCGGTAACGCTTGACGACAGCGCTGGAGTTTCTTTTTTTTTTTTTTTTTGCTAAAGCCACTGCGTGAGATAAGCACGCTCGGCGGTCGCCGGGAGGCACGCACTGATGAGCGACCGGTCTTCTCTAACTCCTCCGTGTTTTCGTTAGTATTTTCTTGTTTTTGTTGTGTTTGATGCCTCTCGCGACAGCGCGAGTCACTGTGTTCCTTATCATTTATTTTCATTCTGTTTTTATCTCGCCTCTCTTTGACGCCTTTTTGTAACCCCTTTTTTATTTATTTTCATGAAAGCAAATGTAATGTGAATTTTTAATTAAATTAAATCGTAATTCTTGATTATATACTTGTGTTCTGCCTTGAATCTGCGAAAGGATGCCTGTGCGTTAGGCAACGCTGGCGTGTATAAACCGTGCCACCAATGGTGGTGGTTTCAAAAGGTTTTACTCATCATAGAGTTTCTCACTTTCCCTACGGTGGAATCTGGCGCTAGTATCAACGCGATTCTGTGAAAGCGCTCCATGTATCCATGGGTGCCCCCATAGTGTGTAGTTCTGCCAGAAGTGCTTCGTGGCACGCCCGGAAATGGCTTTGTGGCTACGCAAACTGAGTTTTTGTTTGAAAATTTGCTGCCAGAAGTGCCGCCGTTAATAAATTTTACTTTGTGTAAAAATACTGCGTTAGAGTGCCAAAAAAAAATAGCGGGATCGGGTCCTGCGTTTTGCTCACGCCGCCAGATACAGTGGGCCATCCCGGATATATTTATGTTATCGTACACTCTCCAGACTAAATGCTATCTTCTTCGTTTCTTTGTAATGTTTAGCTGAAAATAAATTATTTAGATTGTCTTAATCTGTATTCTTGCTTCCTCACAATAGTGTAATATTATTGCTCTACGCGCTTTGGCAAGCGAAACATATGCAACAGCTACAGATGCAAAAGGGATGTCGTCGCGTTGTATTTTTTTGTTGCTGTTTTGTCCAATCAGACATAAATAAACATATAGGTGAAGTCTAGCTATTACCGCAAGTAATTCTTCAAGCACGCCCGCAAAGCATTATGCTATTGCATGCGTGCTTTAAATGGCAAATAAATCCCGGCCTGTCGAGTCGTCATGCATGTTGCCTCATCGCGCCTGTCTAAGAAGGTAACCACACGCAGCGACGGGGACCAGCAACGCGTAAATCGTAACTCAGTGGGTACAGCAAATGGATGGTGTGGGCGCCCGCGAGAAGCGAAAAAATTTATACACAGGCTGCCGGGGCCCTCACTCGCTTTTTGCCGCCGAGCCCACAAGCGAGCGGCAGCGACGAGCGACGACGACGGAGGACATAGGCGGCAGTGTATTAATTTTTTTCGCTTGTCGCTGTCACCCACACTATCTGTTTGCTGTAACTGTTGAGTTACGTTTTCCTCGTCACTAGTCAGTGTCGCTGCATGTTGGTCACCCCTTCATCCTTAGAAACTTTCCGCTAACGGAAGAACATGCGTTTAGTGCTAATCACGCTGTTATTTGGACATAGCTGTGATAGCCATTAAAGCGGGAAAGTGGCATGCCGTAAACGGAAAGGCATGTTGGAAACAGAACTAACAGACCCTTCAAAGCCGACAAGTCTAATCCATAGCACATCGCAGTCACTCGCTGCCAATCCGATTCTCACACTACCCACAATTCCTATGGCGACGTGAAATTGCAGCCACAGTTTCCACTCTAAGTAACATTGAAAAACTCTATGTAGTCTCTATATGCTCCGCCTTGAGGCCCGTTCTTGTGGAAGGCACGCAGATGGCGCTAGTTGTTTTTGCAACGCGACAAAACCACTGTAGAACCAAAAGCGCGTATGAATATGCACACCGAACACTCCCAAACTCCCGAGTTACTAGCAAAATAATGCTACCGATTTAAAAGGCATGTAAAGCTTTAAAATTCTCTTTGAAGTATTACGGTGGGCGCAGAGGAAGTACTTCTTTTTTATTATAAAACGTGTTTTTCTGTACTCCCGTGGTTTCCCTCGTCATCATGTCGCGTGTTTTCGGTAAACGTTGAGCAATATTTGGAAGTCTTATTGTGCCCATCCCGGCTTTCACTCAACTCTATAGTTCGCAGCCTTGCCACATAGAAACGTTTGATACATGAGAAATCCATAGCCAAACTAATGCGGCCAAATTCGCTGCGGTGAGGCACCACGGGGATATTCTCCCAGAATTGCAGTGTTCGTGAATTGAGATAATTAAGCGTGCAAAATTTAGAAAATCCATTAGAATTCCGCTGTAAATAGCTCGCACTCTGGACAAGCGGCATTAGGATGCTACGCATTAGTAGACGATTCTCAGAATTTCTTCAAATTTTTGTTGTCGTTGTTGTAGGGCTGTTGAGAACGCTTCAAACGTGTGTGGGCTTGAGCAAATTTTTCTTTAATTGTATTTCGTTCCTTTCTGCTAGCATTCCTTGCCGTTTATTTTGAGCCCCTTATGTGGCTTTCACAGTTGTGTGATTCTCCAAGTACTAATTTTTGTTAGGAATTCCCCCCCCCCCCCCCCCCCCCCAAGCTCATGATGGGAGATTTCCTTCGGAAATTGTGCCCACTTTTCGCATGCTATCGCAAGCAGAAGCATCTAAATACGTCGGGCTACGTTCCTCACTGCACATTCAAGTCCAGCTCTCAATCATCAGACTCCCCTCTGAACGCATGCACAAGTTAAAAACTACTCTTCAGTCATCCAGAAACACACGCTTTGCGAATGGTGATCCTGCTAAAGAGTATGATATTCAGAGTTGCTATCTAGGCTTCACAGTACTCACAGCGTCATTACTTCACCATTCAAAAGCATGAAAAGATAGCTTTGTTCAACCGGTATTGTACTGCAGTTTAACAATACCCAAATTTCATGTACAGTGGACGACATAAATGCGCTTCCCCTCCGTTCACTGGTCGCTGCGCTTCTCCTTACACTAATGGAAGAGTTTATAAGAATTCATTTAGAAATCACTTTGTGGAATCTGGTAGGGAGAGTCGTAGAGAAAGCCGCATGGCTGTGTCTGTCCCAATCTGTCTTCTACGACTCGCCTTTCTTCAATCCTTTGTTTCGAGCAAGTTGGCTGCCGACCAGTTGATAGAAGATATCAACCCAAGCATCATGCGCGAGGGCGCAGACCTATCTCACCAATCGCAAGAAGCAAAACAACTGAGTTAATCATACAGCCTGCCCAAAGGGTTTCTATAATTCAGCAATAATTTTGTCGTTGTCACCACGCTCTTTCCAAATACCTTGGCAGTGGCAGATCCAACAAAATAGCTGGCTTCCCAGCCAGGACTTCAAAGTTTTACGCTGCTCTCTGTCCCCCGTGAAGTTCCGGCGAGAGGCCCAGATAACCTTATCTTTAAACCGGTGCGCCCCGGCCATAAACAGAGGCGGGAAAACGCTTAAAAACACGCCCATGCTTCTCTCCTTTCTTTTTTCCTTTGTTCTAACCCTGAACTCGACACGGCACGTTCCGACACCCACTTTCCCCCCTCTGTTGTGCGTTGATAAGATACTGGACGAACGCGAGTGGGGTGAGTCAGTATCTCTCCCCAAGTACGAAGATCGCCGCATGTCCCGTGGCCCCCTCTCGACCAACGACGACTCACGTGGGGTGTGGAGTCCACGTGTTGACGATCGAGCTAAAACGACCGCCACCACCCTCCGCCACCACAAAGACTTACTCTCCAACCCCCCACACCTCCCGGAGCCAAATAACACCGGAGGTTCGTTAAACACGCCGGGGCTGTTATAGCGCGTCCTCTCCGTTTACTGCCGAGTCAGAGTTACACACGCGGCGCAATTCTGACGCAGCGGACATTGCTGTGTCTGCACTTCCTTCGGAGTCGGTCGTTGGTCGTTGCAGCGAAGACTGCAACCGTAGTTGCCGTCGTAGACGTGCCTCGTCGCATGTTTTTGTGCCAGCCCGTCCTGCCCGGGCTCCTGACAAGTCTGGCCGAAGCGAAGGAACCACGGCTGGGTGCCGAGCGCGTTGATGTGGCGCCCTTCCCGCGCTGGCGACGTGCTCGACCCCTGAGGAGGCCCAAGAGGTAGCTGCGGACCTTCGCTCGGGGAAGACGCCACGTCGTCGTCGTAGCTTGGCCCTGCAGACGCTCTCTAGCAGCATCCTGCGACCTACGGTACCGGTCCGAGAGAGCAGCTGAGTAACGGATTTGAAGGTACATGAACGTAGATGCATGACGTCGTAGGTTCCTTGCGCTTTAGAGTCAGCGTGTTGGTGGCGGACTTGGACGTTTGTTTGCACTTCATAAAAAGCTTCGCCTGAAGCAGTGCGAGCGTTAAAAAGGCTAAAACATGGGTAAAGTCTCAATGGTGGTTCACAATATTAGCATTCATGGCCACAAGACTTAAACTCAAACCCGCTGCGGAATAATTTTAGAAGGAATATCTAATATTTTCAAGTTAAGAAAAACACTCGACCGTCGGAGTAGACGAAACGCAAATTCTTCAATGCGATTCCGGCGGTATACAAATATGAACATAGTTCAGCCTTGGTGCCTAATTACCGCGGAGATTGCAGAGGGGTGGCTTTCAATTCGATTCAATCAGGTGTATTTCAACATCAAAGATGTTTTGAGGTACAGACAAAAAGCCATACAAAGGCTTGAAAGATGTTCATGGCATATAGCACACATTGCATACATGGCTCTTATTTTGAACCCGGAAACAATCTCGGTCTTTGATGTACCCACCCCAGCGTTTATTATTTGCAGCTTGCTAACTGAATTGATAAATTCATTGTCATTTGATCTGGCTTGCTCTCCTGCTTAAATTATGATATCATGAACGCCATTCGCATCGCAATCATCGACCCCACCGTTTGTTTATTTACCAGGCCACGTCTTTCTTTTATTCGTGCCTTACCGAGTTCTTGCCTTCAAAGTTCACTGCCGGAAGCAAATATCTTTACACATAGTTACGTGTTTTGGAATACTTACTTTTTCAAAAATTGGCCCACTTTTGAGCCCTTTTGATTTGAAGTGATAATCGAGGGACTTAGAGGTAGTATGGTATTTCATAAAACATCCTTTTTTGGTTTGGAATAAATTCAGTTATCTCTCAAAGAAAACTGCAGCATCTTGTATTGTACACATTCTTGTTGTTATACAAGCTAAACTAAATTCAAATTCAGTCGATGACAAGGATCACATCTTCGTTTTTGAGATATGTGACCAGGGCACCACTTAATTGTGGTATTTCATACCCAAGAAACTTTGGCCACGAGCTTTCAAAACGTTTGCGCAACACTCAGTACACTTACTTCAGTTATTAGCAAAATGGTGGCCCAAATGAATTCACCCTTCCTTGTGTCCTTGTTCAATCTCAAATTCTTTGCCGCCTGCTTATAGGGAAATGATCCTGACATTTCTATTAATGCAGTGAGAACGCAAAACGTATGCCAAACCGGGGCCTGCTTTTGCAGTAAGACGTTCGAAGACGACGTCATATCATCTAGTAGTTCTTGGAAACACTCGTAAAAAGCCTTTGATGACGTAGGAAAAGTCGAGAGGCAGAATTGGGCATAATTGTTACCGAAGATAGATGGGATATCAACAAACCAAACTAAATCTATATTGACTAAGACAGAGAAGATAACATTTCGGGAGGAGAGGAGGGAGGCAAATGCACTCTCAATAATAAGACTATTGACTATGAATTGCTAATACTTCGGAAACACAGCGAAGGATTCAGTCAGTTTTAGCTGTCATGTTTTTTTTTTATGTAGAGGTATATATGCTATCACTTATTACTGCAATTTAAGAGCGCACGTAAAAGACCGAAACTTGAGGTCTACGGCACTTCGGAACAATGTGATGGCACCTGGAAGAGTGTCAGACAAAATGGTGGCAGCCGTTACACTGCTTCATAGCAAAAATATCAACACGGACAACACTATTACGAGTGTATGCGTATAGAACTCAAATGTGTACTTATAAGTAGGTTTTGGTCGGCGACGCATTCAATAGTGCTAGAAATGACGAATTTACTACAAACGCTGTGTGTATTAAGAGGGAGAGAATAAATCTTCATTCATCCAGTAAGAGGCTGATGTTACGGGCCTTGCCCATAACATCATCCGTAATAGGAGACGAGTGTTCAGCGCCAGTAGCTTTTTTCTTTTGTGCGTGTTTGTGGCCAGAAATTCGAGTAACGGTAAAAACGCAGCCAAGCCGACACGAACGCTCTCATTTTTTTTTTTTCATTTCCTGCCGAGCTACCAGCGCCTGCACGCAGCAAAGTTTATTTTTTCACTGAACGTCCTCACCCGTACTCCAAACAAATGTGAATGCGGCAACACGAAACATCGTACCTAGCGAAAATCAACGTGACGCCGTTATAACTGCATCGACTCAATTCAAGAATGACCCGACCTGGTAGCCAGAGGACGCACGAAAATCAATGAGCGGAAAATCAAAAGCTGCCATACAAAGGAAGACAAAACAAAATTAAAGCAATCGCTACGGAGCTTGTCATTGGTTTCCTGAGTTGTTTCTATCACAAGAACTCTAACAGGATTCCTGTAATGTACACCACGTCGGCCGTGATGGACCCTGGCGCTTATTAAATGATCTACCACGCCACGAAATATTTATCCAATAAGGATAACTTAGGCCAGTTTAATACAGCACAGACAATGTCTCTTCGTCGGACCCCTCGCTACGCGAAAACTGTTCCCTGGTAATTCATGCAACTAAACGCTTTAAACTCTGCATCAGGCAAGAACTTATCCCTTGCTGTAAGAATCCTTGCGACGTCAGGTCCTTACCTAGTCACCGCTAGTTCACCCAGAGAATTCGCTGTGCCTGCAAAAACGGCGATTTTTGCAAAAAAGTCGAGCCATCACCGGCTAAACAGCTCATTTCGCTTATCGGCGTGCTGTAATCGCATAGAAACTAGGTAGGATATTCATTCGGTTTTGTCACGGTTATTCATTTCCTGCCATAATATTAACTGACTTTCTGCGAGCACCTTGCCTAGAACTTTAGCACGTCGTCATCCTGTGTAGCAGCTTGTTTTCGCATTGCTCCACGGGCAAGCAGGGTTCAAACGGCTGCATGAAACGCGCATAAGGGAAGTAAGCGGGACGGTATTAAAAAAAACTTCCGAACGCCGTTAAAATGAACATAAACGTGGGGAACACTGCAACGCTCAGGGTATGCTGCAATGGACTCTACAACGTTGAACCAAAAATGAGAGTATGCCTATGAGAGTACGGATGAACGAACGTCAAAGAATTCTGTTCTGTGCG
Source organism: Haemaphysalis longicornis (assembly GCA_013339765.2). NCBI lineage: Eukaryota > Metazoa > Arthropoda > Arachnida > Ixodida > Ixodidae > Haemaphysalis > Haemaphysalis longicornis. The sequence continues at coordinate 64,037,981 of CM023456.1, forward strand.
ATACACCGCAATGCGTGCATTGGCACTGCGGGAACCTATACCCCCGACTCGCCAATTGCGAGTGCTGCGCACCTCTCTGGCGTTGCGGTTTGAGCCAATTCCCTCGTTCGGTTCCCCTGGCGCCCACGACGATGACGTTGAATGCCATTTTTAAAAACAAAACAGCATGGGAGATACGTACGAATGCGCCTTCTAATATTTAGTTACGCTTTAGCTCGGAGAAGGTCGAAAAACTTTATTCAACTGAAGAGCTGGTACGTGGGCGGGGCCCTTAGTCCAGGACTCCGTTGGTTCTACCCGCCGTCTTCGACCTTTCGGTAAGCCTAAACTGCTTATTTGGGTCAGAGCTCGCAAGCTGACTCTCTTACTGCTCGTAGGTAGGACTGGGAATTGGTTTCAAGCCGGGGTTATATCTCGGTACTTGGGCCTGAAACATTCTTTTTAAGAAAATCTTGGAACCATACGGCAGTCCATGCTGCTGGAGTCTGGCATCCTGGAGCTTCGTTTTTTTTTTGTTTTTTTGTGCACTACTGTGGCGCCACCTATCTCAAACCGCTGTGCTGTCCCGAGGTTATTGATCATTACTTTGGTTTTCTGCATATTAATTTTCAGGCCTACGGTTCTACTCTGTTTGTCCAGTGCGGAAAGCGTGCTTTGCAATTCGTCCCCCGAGTTACTTAGCAAGGCAACGTCATCAGCAAATCTGAGGTTACTGAGGTATTCTCCATTAACCCTTACTCCCACCTCTTCCCAATTCAATGTTCTGAATACTTCTTGTAAACATACTGTGAATAACATTGGGGAGATGGTGTCTCCTTGTCTGACGCCCTTCCTTATAGGTATTTTACTGCTCTCCTTATGGAGGATGATGGTAGCTGTGGACCCATTGTAGATATCCTCTAGTATTCTTATATAATGTTCATCTACACCCTGGTTCCGTAATGCCTGAATGACTGCTGAGGTTTCGACCGAGTCAAATGCTTTCTCATAATCTATGAAGGCTGTTCAGTGTACTCAGCGCACTTCTCTATCGGCTGATTGATCGTGTGAATATGGTCCATTGTTGAATAGCCTTTACGGAACCCTGCTTGTTCGTTAGGTTGACTGGAATTTAAAGTTTCAGAAATTCTGTTAGCGATTACCTTGGTAAGTACCTTGTAGACGACTGACAGTAAGCTGATCGGCCTGTAATTTTTCAAGTCCTTCATGTCACCTTTTTATGGATTAGGATGATGTTCGCGTTCTTCCAAGATTCTGGTACTATTGCGGTCATTAGGCATTGCTATACAGGTTTGCCAGTTTTTTAAGTACAATTTCTCCGCCATCCTTCAAGAGGTCTGCTGTCATCTGATCCTCACCAGGTGCTTTGGCTCCTTTCATTTCGTTCAAAGCCTTCCTTACTTCATCGGTCGTTACAGATGGGATGTCTATCTCCTCTGAACTACTTTCTCGTTCGGCATTATCCTGGATGTCCCGGCTACTGTACAGATCCCTATAGAACTCCTCGGCTACTGTGACTATTTTATCCCTATTTGTGATGACATTTCCTTGCTTGTTTTTAAGTGCATACATCTGATTTTCCCCATGCCAAGACGCCTCTTCACTGCTTTCACGCTACCTCCGTTCTTTACAGCGTATTCGATCCTCTTCATATTATACTTCCGTATGTCAGCTGTCTTGCGCTTATTGATTAACTTCGAAAGCTCCGCTAGTTCTATTCTATCAGGTGGGGTGGAGATTTTCATGGTTTGCCGTTTCCTAATTAGATCTTTCGTATCCTGAGAAAGTTTACTAGTATCCTGTCTAGCCATCGTAGCCATAGGTGGCGAGGCAGTGGAAGTGGTAAGCGAATATATCTACTTAGGCCAAGTTGTGACCCCGGATCCCAACCATGAGGCAGAGATAATTAGAAGGATAAGAATGGGGTGGAGTGCATACGGCAGACATTCTCAAATAATGAATAGCAGCGTACTATTGTCCCTGAAGAAGAAAGTGTATGACAGCTGCATCTTACCGGTACTCACCTGCGGGGCAGAAACGTGGGGGCTCACTAAGAAAGTTCAACTTAAATTGAGAGTGACTCAGCGAGGAATGGAGCGGAAGATAATAGGTGTAACATTAAAGGATAAGAAGATAGCGGAGTGGGTCAGGGAACAAACGCGTGTTAAAGACATTTTAGTAGAAATTAAGAATAAGAAATGGACGTGGTCAGGCCATGTAATGCGCAGGCAAGATAACCGTTGGTCATTAAGGGTAACAGAGTGGATCCTAGAGAAGGCAAGCGTTGCAGGGGGCGGCAGAAAGTTAGATGGGCAGATGAGATCAAGAAGTTTGCGGGGATAAATTGGTCGCAGTTAGCACAGGACCGGGGTAACTGGAGATTAATGGGAGAGGCATTTGCCCTGCAGTGGGCGTAGATAGGCTGCTGGTGGTGGTGGTAGTGGTGGTGGTGATGATGATGATGATGATCATGATGATGATCATGATTGTGACGCACTCATAATATGTCCAGATGTGTAACATGAAACTCATATTCTCCTCTCTCTCTCTCTCTCTCCTCTCTCTCTCTCCTCTCTCTCTCTCTCTCTCTCTCTCTCTCTCTCCCTCTCTCTCTCTCTCCCCTTGAACGAACGACTATTTAAAAATGAACCATAACGAGCCTTTTAGTTGCTTTTGTGCTTGCAGTGCTGCGTACGGAAAGACCGCCAGAAATAGCGCAAGGATACCATGTTCAGACTCTGCCTCTGTTCTTGCCTCTGGTCGAGGGATTCGACTAAACCCTTTCCATGAAAGTACATATTGGTGAATAGGCGTACCCAATATCCTGGCTCAATATTGCGCACATACGCGTCATGAAGAAAATTTTGACCAACAGCTTCTCCAGGCCCTCTTCAACCAAATGCGGCTGCAGATGAACTTGCGAAGCCACAAACTTATTTAATAAATTACTGCACTGACAATCCTGTACTGACGCTAAACATAGTACAGCAGGTTCCCCTACTTTGTCAAATCTTGTAACCATGGCCTGCTTCGCCTAAGGTTACACCCAAATGTATTCGCGACATTTTGCCATATTTGGAACTTGAGCTATGTATCAGCGTTAGCCATCTAAATGTCTAAAGTGTTTGAAGCTGTGAGCTGAGGAATGTTAATGCGTTCCGCTCGTTGATAGCGAGCTTGCAATTTCGCGCGGACTGGCCAGACGTTTATTAGATATTTCATCTTTTGTAATAGTACTGAAGTCTGTTAAATGCACGCGCCTCACTGAAATTAATGCTGGCACTCCTACAGTTATCGCTAACTAATTAGTCATAGCTATTCATCCTTCAGCGTGATAGAGAAGCTAGCGCAGCAGTTGTGGTGAAAGTGTTGGAATGATGTGTTCCTTGGTGTCTTTCATAACTTCTTTACTTTACGGTCTATTGCATCTTCAGCCCCCATCATACCTGTTGTCATCGTCACACGAATGCGTAACGTTGTGTCGATCTTCAAGTTTTCTGGTGGCTAATACCGTATTTGCACGATTCTAACGCGCACCTTTTTTTCGCTAAAAGTAGCCTCAAAATCTGCGTCCGCATTATAATCGGGCCAAAATCCGAAATCGGCTTTCAAGTGTTCCCCGGCTTAGTTTCAATGCCGGGAAAAGCTAGGTAAGCGAGCTTATGAAGCTCGAGGGGTTTTTGCTGCCACAGTTGCGGGCGTCAAATAAAATGTCTTCTGCTGGGTATGTGGTGTCATGGCTTTTACATCTGCGTTGTAGAGTCAGCGTAAAATTATGTTATCGAATTTTCCTCAGCAAACTTTCCCGCTCGTTAGATTCGCGCAAATACGGTAATCCTGTAGATGGGAACTCCCTATTAACATACTGGGCACACTCCTGTATGATTCTGGCGTATAGGTGCATAAAAATGAATGCACTATGCGTTGCTGCTGATTTCTTACGGTGTCCCAAGTGCGCTACTTCTTTTAAAACACTGCAAATAAATGAAAAAGCAGCTCAGGACAACGCCCTCATTTAGATCAAAACAGGTTTATTTTTGGTATACAGAAGAAATTACAAAAACTGTTGCATCTCGCTAGTTAATAACAACTACTTTCGCTACACGCTTTTCCTTTACATACAATCTGTGGTAAGAATATTGGGCAGTGCTGAAGCAGGGTGATTTTTTGGTACGAACAGCAATTTTATCAAAAAATAGTTACTGTTACACGTTAATTACTTTGCTGTGTAGTTACCGTACGGAGTGGCCTGAGAAAAATTGCTTCAATTGCAGAGTAATCTATACGTCACTGCCTTTGATTCAGTAATTGCCGTTACGAACAACTCACCCTTTTTCTTAATGATTCCTGCCAGAAATAAGGACTGTCAGAAACGTGAACAAGTCCTGTATATACCGCCCAAAATGAATCAGTATTTTCCTCAAGCAAGCTTGGAATTAAAGGGACCCTGAAGACTTCCTTCAACTTTTTTTTGAAATCTTAAGTGCTTGCAGAACGTGTTCACCCAACACACCCAGCGCTTAGATTAGCGGGTCGCAAGGTACCTCAGCCAAAAATTACTGCTCTGTGCCCACCAGATAATCTGTAAACTCGCTCAAAAGATTGTTCTCTCTTTCGCGGTCTCGATGTTCTTCAACGGCTCGAATTACGTCACTAAGACCATGTAGCGGCTGTTGGCCGGTTTTCCATCAGTTGCAGCAATGAACGCTTTTCGATAGCAACTTTAAAAAAAAAGCCACAAAAACAAAGCATAAATTGAAGGCCTATCTAGTGCGACGAGCAAATCACGCAGTGCCACTCCGTGCTGGCGATAACTATAGCTTTCGCAGTGGTTCCAGACGCGAAGAAAAAGAGTGAAAGAGCTTATTGAAAGTGTTGCAGGGTCCCTTTGAGAGGCTACAGAGAAGCGCGTCAGAGTAACTCATAAGGCTTCGGCGAACACCCGTTACGCCATCTAAGAATACGCAATGCCCACGCACAGTTCCGGCGAAGCGTAACCGGCGGTGAGCAAGCCACCGACCACCGAGCGTAGACGCGATAACTCATGCCTGTCCGAGCCACGGCTATTTACTCGCTCCATGCCACAATGGGCTACCCAGCGTTCGCGTGCGCTAGCTAGTAATTATACGACTCGGGCTTCCAAAACACGAAAGCTCCGACGGTTGCTGTTTGACTGGGCACCGACCAGAACTATGCCTTTTGACAGTGACCAATAAGTCTTGCCCACGTCGAGCAAACTTTATTCCCTCGATTAGATCCAGTGGCCTGATGCACACCTTCCCAAAGATAGAGGAAGTTTAAATAGGTTGGCAAGAGCCAGGTAACCACTGTCGCGGTGCGGGAATTCCTGAAACGCATTAATTCTGCGCATTTTTTGTGGGTTGACGCGTGTGCCAGATGTGAAATCCGGATCCGCCTGCTGCTTGCTAGCTGTCGAGTGCCTAGCCGCGTCGACGTCGGCGCTCCGAGGCTGCCGCTTAAGTGTGCAAACATTCAGTAGCAACCACGGAGCAAGAATATATATGTAGGAGGGGAAACGGCCCATTGCGGCGGGCGCGCGCGAACGACCAGGTAATGTCGCAGTGAAAAGCAACGCTAACTACGAAGCATCGTAGCTGCGACGGCGAAGGAGAGGGCACATCATGGACGAAATGACAGCGGCCACAACTCATTCCGGTGCTGCGCAGTAAAACGCCGATCGCGGCGGCCGCTAATAGTTTCTTCTCCCGTGTCAAATGCCGCTAGCTTAACGTATGCCAAGCGCTTGTGGCGTTATCCGACCGCCCTGGGAAGTCTCGTTTCTTCTAATCCCTGGTCGCAACCACGGACAGGCCCGACCCACCGACAATTTATCTTGCGGCAGGATGTGGTGCCAAAAGAGAGTAGCAGCCAAATACGAGAAATAGCCTCGCAGGAACGGTACCCGCGGTCAGGTGCGCTAAATTTAATCCTCAACTTCGCCAGCTTCGTTTCGTTTGCAGTGCGACCTGCGACTGCTGGCATGTACGGTAACAGTAGTCACGATCAGTTCCGACACGCTTCTCAGCTATACAGACGTCGACGTAAATAACCAGATCATGGTGGTACCGGCAAGCATACTATCTTAACCTGTAACCAATCGTGTGCGGTGTGTGTGTTCGTTACAGCCAACTTAACACAACTGCAACCTTGATAATCCAAGAATAACGGAGAGAGAGAGAGAGAGAGAGAGAGAGAGAGGCACTCTTTATTAAAGAGCAAAACGCAGAGAGGTTTGCCGACATGAGTAATTCGCCGACATGCTACTCTGCAGGGAAAGGAGGAGAGTGAAAAAAGGTAGTAGGTGTAGTTAAGAAGAGTAGCAGAAGAAAAAAAAAAAAATGCAGTCCTGCTTCAGGGCATTGAGTTCGATGGTTCTTGAAAGGAAGTGAAGACTACAACGTCGCAGACGCTCCAATTTCTTGGAGAAGGTCGAATAGCGCAGACAGTACTTAGAGTTGAGCAGAGGGAGAGGGCCATGGTCCAAGTAATCGTCTGAGTGTCATTGGTCCAGGGTCGAGGCAATCAATTCTATTCTGTAAATGGCACCGTGATTCGGCATAAGAAGAGCACTCCAGTAATATATGTTCGACTGTTTCAGTTGAGCCACAATTATCGCAGTATGGGCTTGATGTCTGGCCTATTCGATGTAGGTAGGAGTTTGTTAATGCTGCGTTGAGACGGAGCCTATGGAGTAACGTCTCCAGTCGGCGGGGCAGACGTTCTGGCAGCCTCATTCTAATATATGGATCTATGTCATGTAAAAAACAGTGATGGTGCTCCGTCAGGCACTATAAACGGTTCCTTTCCGTCAAAGCTAGTGTCTTCGTAATTGTTGAGGCATCATGTTTCGTGAATATCTTCTTTCTGAAGCAATAATCACTTACGGGAAGAACCCTGGTTCGCGCGCCAATCTTTATTTTACATTGTGAAGCGACGCTATTTTTTCCCTCGGCGAGTGTCGGTCCTTGCGTGCGCGTGATCCTTCGTCCGTCCTCCGCCGGTATCATAATGCACGCGGCGCCCAACAATGATCTGAGAACTAAAATTCCTTTGGCACTTCAAAAGTTTGCGGGACCAATCCCAGGCCCATCTGCTCAAAGTTAGTCATCTTCATCAATTCCAGGACGAACGCCTTTCCGATGTTTTTTCCAACCGTTTCTGCATTTCGATGCCCTAAACTTTTCTTTGCCTCCGAATTTCCTGATGTTATCCCTCCATTGAGTTAATGGACTTCCTACTCTTCTAGTCCCTTCCCTCGATAGCTACTCTCTTACGCCAATGGTCCACCGGTTTTTCCGTTCTCCGCGTTTACCCGACCATCCAAAGTCCCTTCTTCTAATTAATTTCAGTTACGACGGCTCCCACCAGAGTTTGTTCTCTATCTGTGGAATGCCCGTTGTCTTCCTACCAATTCCTAAGCGCTATTCATATCATCCTTATCTCTATTGCTGGTTGCACTGACCGAAGTTTTCTTTTGGGGTATGTTTAAGTCCAATTCACCGTAATCCCAGTCTAAAATGACAACAGGAATACCGCAGAAACCTAAAAAGAATTCGTGTCGTACAACAAAAAACTTTGTTGTGACAACAGCAGCCCTGTTGTTACGACAAAGCCATCTGCTGCTACGACGCACATTTATTTCGCAACGACAAAGTCAATTTCTTAACGACAAACAGTTCCTGTAGTCACAACAGGACTGCCTGTTGCTACGACAGCCATCATGCTGTCGTGACATAGCCAGCTGCCAGAATCACGACACAAGAATACGACAAGGACGACAGTACGACACGCAAAAATAACTACAGGAACTTTTTTTGTCGTCATTTTCGACTGGGATTTTTCTATTCTGGCGCAAATCAGAGTAGGACCTTTGGAAATACATGCCGTTGCTGCTCCAAACACGTGCCCACGTATGCAAGACACATTGACATTACATATATCCACACCGGAGATTGACCAAAAATGAGCAGGTCAGTCTGTTACTAGTATTTCCGGAGGGTCATGTACCTCTACCCAAGCCATTGCAGACCGAGCCCACGCAACATCTGCTCGACCGGGTACTTTATCACTGGGGTTTTTTATCGTTCTGAACCTACAACAACAGGAAGTACCGCATGGAATGTTCATCTTGCGGGATCATTGCGATCGCATACATGTACATTAACAGCTGTCAACGGAGATCTTATCACCTCGAGAATTATTGTGATTTTTTTTTATTCGAAAGCATTAAATGCTTCATTGAGCAGAAAATCCGGGTTTCGGTGTGTGTCACTCCTATCGTTTGTAAGGATACGGGTGACGCGGCATTTTTACTCTACGCCGTAGAATTATTTGCACCCATATGAGTAGTTTTCACTGGCTATACCTAACACCCTAGCACAAACACGAGAAAATGTCCTTTAAACAATTTACCATCCGTCCCCAAAGAAAGTTGAGGCGAGCGCGAAAGCTTTCTGACATAAAAACTGAGCCAAAAGTGTGTGGAAACCTTCGCTCAAAGTGCGCCCAATCGATCGTCAAACCATTAAAGACCCAAATCGCAAACGAAGAGCGAACCCATGCGGCAATTTTTTGCGCACTAAGTAAACGCTTCTAGAATGATCTAAATATTCCGGTACGTCTCTTATTACACTCCCTCGTCATGATCGATGCGTGTATTGTCTTGTCTAGAACCGTTTCTTTTTCGCGATTTTCAAGTAACCGTTTTAACACAATGGAAGCATATACATACTTCATCTTGATATACTACGTTTTTATGGAAAGAGCATAGCTACCGCTAGTAATTTTTCGCACAGGAAAAACCACCGCACCACAAAAAGTGCTTATAAAAAATCTAACGCCCCTTTCTTGAAGAAAGGTGGTTGAAACGCGAAGCTTTATCCGATACAAATGCAAAGTCCACAATCCAATCAGCCGAAGTTCAGATCTACGGCATAGCTGAGCTAACAATAAAATATGTTATAATTTTGTATGTGTTAGTTGGTGATTGAGCCATCTTATTGTGGTGGTTCCGTTAGCTCAGCGTTGTCGTTCATTTGGGCTTCCCTTGGTTAAGCGTGTGGCTGTATCAACGTGCCATCTGTGCGCCTGCTTGACAATGCTCCCATCATCATCATCATCACCACCACCATCCATTATCATCGCTCAACCGTATGACGCTAAATTGCATTGGTCTACCACAATCGAATCCGTCATACATATAAAGACATCCCATTGTTTATGTGGTGCGTCATCGGTGCCCTTTGTGAAAACCCATTGTGTAAATTCGGCGTTCCTGCAGTGCGTTTTATTCCGACACCGCCACAAGTAAGCCATAGAAAGCTTCGCTTAAAAAACTCAAATCCCGGAACCCCGCGTTTGGGGGGGTTAGTATTTTATGTTTACTGCTGGAAAGGAGTGGGCCTTTGTGAGGGCAGTGCCAGGAAGGGTGAGGAAAGCCCCGGGCGACAGCGGTCTTTGTTTTTCCCCCACGTCGCGTGCGTTTCCTGCGTCCATGGCATATACCCAACGTTATCGGCGCAGACTTTTGTCCTCATAACGATATCTCGCGCGTGAAGTGCATCTCTCGTGTAGAGGACGGGCGCGTGTGAGCGCCTCTTATCTCGCTTCACCGGCATCTCAATCATAAACACATTCCTCGCTACGCATGGGCCCTTTCCGCTGCTCACGTGACCCTTCGTTCTCACGTGATGCGAAAGGAACGCTGCCCACACCAAGAGCGTCGAATTGTGATGACGTCTCTTCTGCTTCAACGTTATCTGTGATGTCGTAGTTAGGCTTTTGCGGGTTATATCTGGAAAAAACTGGACTGCAACGCAAATGGGACTTTCTGGAATGTTAGAGATACGTTCACCCCAACAACGGCTTGTCCATGAACACAGAATAGCTATAAGTGCGTTGCCCCCACCATCATGTAGGGGTTAACAGCATGTTTACCAGCTCGGTTGTGTACAAGGGTGGTCTGGCCTCACCTCCTTCGCGCCCCTCTTGCGGTAGGCCCGGCGAAATTTATTCCTTTAGGATGAACTTCTCCAAACACAACTTCGAGCGGACGAACTTTTTTATGACCTCCGCAAAATATAGAAATGCCACATGCTGCAACCTAGAACGTTATATTTTATGAGGGGTCCCTTGACTGTATGACAGAAGTGTCGTCTTCTGCTGGTATTTTTGCGCGTCACCGGGCTAAGTCATGGGGTGTGTCTTTCTGTGTCTTGAAACAGTGTGGTGTCGCTTATGCGGAACAAGTGCCGGTAGTTTCCTGCAAGGCTTAGTCCGCATCAGCACACGACACTGAATTCGGTGCAGCTTGAGATTTTAAAACGCTAATTTTTTTACATGGAGGTAACAAATTATTCAAAAAAGTGGCAACAGCCTACTCTGCAAACATTCCGTCCATTCAATTCTCCAAGTATGAGTTCACTGTGCACAGAACGGGCTGGCAATCGTTGGTAATCTGAATTAAGGCGGGTAAGTACAGATATGTCAGCGAAGATATGCGATCGGCAAGTTCAGTAGCGTATGATTAAAAGCAAAAAGATAGCGGCTGCCGCCGTAGTCCGTATCACTTCTTTCGGGTAAAGCCTTCACAACTTTCAAATGCAGCATGTATTTTCTATTCTGTGCAGTCATCATTTGCGTCTAACTCTGCTCAGTTGTTGCACTTGGCGCTTACACCGTCCAACTGCGATGACAGCGTGGCGCTTTGGCCGATATAGAATAAATAAGTCCCAAAGATGTACAATTAACAATGCGTTTTATTTCACCTAATAAACAGCCAACTGAAGCAAGAGCGTCGCGATTGCATCCGTTTTTTTCCTTACGAATACATTCCCCTTTTGAAAGCTCCTACGGGCGCCACCATCACCGTGCGCAAAGGCGCGAACGCACGTACTACTGTTGCCTGTCTCACCAGAAGAACAGATGCAGCAGCTAGCTTTTGTCGTATTGAACATTAAAATTGGCGCAGTGGAAGATTACCTGCCTTGTAAATATATTACCGATGTACCGCTTAAAGGGACAGAACACCGGTTTTTGTGGAGCGCAGTGTCGACTGGCTCATATGAAAGCCAGCGTTTTATGTACTGGGGTAACCGCAAAAAAATTTCCAAATAAGCAGGCGGAAGTAATTTTAATTTGGCACTAAATCAAATTAAATTAATAAATGGAGAAGTCTGAACGGTGGCGCCATGTAGTGTCAGAACGTGACACTGCCGTACGTGTCCAAACAACTCCGTCGGTTCGAATGCGTGATTCAGAAACCTCATAAAGTAATAGGAGAGACTGATTCATTGTTGTTTTATCCGGGAATAAGGTTATTAAATGCATCTTTTCATCTCACGTACAGTTTAAAGTACGTTACCGCATGGGTCCCTGTCATGGTTGCCAGCACTCCTTTTGGCGCTGGTAGATCTAAAAATTCCGATTCCAAAGTTCTAGGGCGCTACCAGCAAAACCGTTTCGTGTTAAAATGTTTTAAGTGACGGCTTTTCATTTGGACTTGAGAAAATATACTCGACAAAAATTGACTGTCCGTCCCGTTGTCGAAACTCCCGAAAAGGCCTAAATTTTTATTTACTTGATTTTTGAATAACTTTGTTTTGCATTTTTAGCCTGCACACCGGGCTTTTTTGTTGGCGCTGTCCCGTTTTGAGTCGCATCACTTCGCTGTCTTTCAGACACTTAATAAGCAGGCTTAAGTGTTATTATGAAATCCAGAACGAAAACAAAGTGGCATTACTGTTTTGTTGCGCTTGCACCGGCAGCTACCAGAAACGTCTGGGTCGAAGTGGTTGTGTACAGGATGCGACTGCCGTAGCCACCAGCCACCACAATGCCTAGAAATGGCTCCCGCCAGACAAAATAGCAGCGCGCTAGACACAACACTCGCACGCTCACCCAACTTCCATTTGTACGGGCTTGTATTCCCTATCATTTGCATCGCGAAGAGAAAGAGCTCGGTTCCACTTCCTCGAGGAATCGTCAGCGCTTCTACCTTTACAGACGACGCGCAATGCGGATTCGACATAACCTGTCGTCCGGGTTGCTCGTCTAATGGAAGAAGGCGAGTTGTGGTTTCCGCTTGTCGGATTGCAGTTTTATGTATGTTTCTTGCGTTCTGAGTACGTCGTTGTACAGATGGCCGCACAAACAGGCAATAGTTTTGCTGCATCGTAACGTACACTAGCTAGCATTTTGTTTCGTGTTGCCGAACTGTTTCCGGATTCGGCTTAAATACCGGCAAGAAAATGTACAAAGGAGCTCACTTGAGGCTGAAACGCTCATTAGTGTTCCTATCTTTGTACAAGTGTTATTTACGAACGTGCGTTCAAAAGCGTGTGCGCATATTGGACACACAAGGTCCTAATACATAAACTTGATACTAATTTTTTATTGCTAGGGTCACCGTTTTGTCGACATTGTTGCATGAATACTAGTGGGCGTAGTGAGTAATATTGAACTCGACTGTGCCTCTTTTGATATTGCAACCAGCATAGGTAAACACCGACGCCTTGTCCTGCCAAAGGCCACTGCCCTTGTGCTCCTCATTTTCATCTCATCTTTTTACAATGGACATAATCGCGGAATGTGGAAGCATGCACTTTTCGCCGCAGAATTACATGCTAAAGGCATCGTTGTACTGCCAGAAACCGCTACCAAGCAGCGAGTTCGCTGTTCGGCAGCCGTTGAGTATTACATGGCGATGGGCATATCGTTTTTTAGGGGAAAAGCCCCGTGGGGGTTCGGGCTGTCGGCGCCTCGTGTCGTCGTCGTAACCGCCGTATCATGTAGTCACGGTACTAAAACACCGGGACACTTGTTTACTCCTCCCGCTAGAACGTAACGCGTACTAAAAAAAACACCGGAGCACTCTTTTACGCCTCGCGCTGGAACGCTTCGTAACGCGTACTAAAAACACAGGGGACACACGCTCGTGCTGGAACGCTCCGGGCTTCAAAGACACCAGACTTTCACAGCAAAGCTGTATACCTCACCCCCCAGCGGTTTCATCTCCGTTGGCAAAAACGCCAAGGCGCCAAGAATACACTTATACACTGCATGCTTCGCCCCTCCCCAGGTTTTATGGTAGTGGAGAAGGCCCTGGATTTTTAAATCACGCAGATTTGCTTCACTCATAGCTTTTCAAGGATACCACAGGAAACAATTTTGCTTGTCTTAACTGCTTCCTACGCATATATTGCGTGATACATGTTCTTTTTAAGCAAACGGAAGAATGCCCTAATATTTATTTTGGGCCACTATTCTCAGTACGAAGTTTCAGAACTATTTGAGTAGAAAAGTTCGCGTTTTTCACACATTTAAATGGTCCACATCGATCACAAACATGTAAATAGAGGGAGAGTGAGTGTAGGAGCTTTTTCCCCCGGTAAAAATAGATGTCCGTGTAGAAACACCCCAAACGATTGACCAAAGGGGTGGGCGAATGCACTGAACAATTTATTTGTTAGTATTTCAATTCCTGGAAAATGTGTTACACACTTAGGGGTTCGAGTACAAACTCGGAGAGATGTTTTTCGAAAGTTAAGCCATTGCGTAACTTATGCACAGTGTGGTTGGTCGATGTCAATCATCGCAGCACAGCAGTCCAAACTCTTCCAAACTGAACTGGGTCCGCGTTACAGTCACCGAATACAACAACTGGAGTGCGTTACACCTGTTGCGCCACTGTCTGGTCGCTTTGAAAACAGTCGAAGACATTGCTTTTTCTCTTCCCTCTGTCGCTTTTCATGAGCAGGCTGTTCGTCGGCAACCCTATCTATGCGTGAACTTTCCATAGCATCACTAGAACACTAATGGAAGACCCCGTTCACGCTGGTCTCCGGTTCAGTGGAGGCTTCATTAATTTTATGCCGATCACCCTCAAGTGTATGTCGAATGTGCCAGGTACAGGTTTTCTTACGCGGAAGCGAAAGGTAGTGCCATGCCCGCCATGTACAGCTTCGATGTAAGAAAGAAGAAATCACCAAACAACGCATTCTCCTAATGCAGGCCAAAAATGATGGTTGCGAAAAATTAAAGTGGCCAAGCACGGGTTCTCACAGTGAAGGGGAGACTCGCGAACAAGCACCCCAAAAAATAGCATAACGGCCAGAGAAAAAGGAGGTCTAAGCAATGAAAGCCACAGCTCAGTCTGACCCTAATCCATGAAGAAGACTGCAGGAGACTCCCCTGCGACGACTAGGGCTGCCGTTGACTCTTCCTGTGCTTTTGTCTTTCGAAGGCACAAAGGTTGGCCACTGACATAGGTATGTGTGCCATGCCATCCACTCATTTATTTCAAAGACGATTCGTGTGACCGTGCTAGAACTATTGCGATCAGGCTGACTTTTTTCCATTTTATTCCTGATCCTCTCCTTTTTGTTTATTCATTCAGACTACACATTTCCTTCCGCTCTCGTGTGTTCTTCTCGTCCTATTGGATTCTCTAATTAAACCGAATTCTTCTTGGCTAATCCCCCTAAGTTGGTGTGCGCTTTTTTTATGGGTCATCACCATCATCATCATCAATCATCATCATCATATCGTTGGAACTTGCAGCAATCGCGCTGTGGTTTTGCTCAACCCGCTCCGTAAAATATCTCAGTGTGAGGCTGTAGTTGAGATGGCAATGTGCACGGTGCAGTTAAACGCACGAGTAATAGCGAAAAGGAAAGATAACAAAAGACTGAAAAAGAAAACACCTGTCGAGGACAAAACAAAATAGGTTAAACAAAACAGATGAGTAAGATGAAGAATAAACCAATGCCCTGCAGACATTTGATCTCGGCTTCACAATCTTGGAAGTCAAGTTGTCGTTTCCTCTCTCTCTCTGCTTTTCTATGACTTTTATTTATCCTCTCTGAGTTAAGCGCAAAAAACTTTGTAGTCATGGTCAATGCCATTTCATGCGTACAGGCCACTCGCTCGGGGCATAGGCATTCGCAAAAATAGCCTCGTAAGAGCCGCACTGGCGCGGGCATGGTGACTTACAAGGTTTATTAGTTTTTGCGCGGTGACCTCCTCACAACGATGACTCCGTCGTTCGAGGTTGAGAACAAGCTTGATTCCTCACAACGTTATGTATTCGTAATGTGTACCAGCGTACAATGCCCTGACTCTAGAACGGAGATGTTACGCTAATTAGCGTTGCTGGTGCAAATGAAACGTGAACACGAAGATATGAACCAGAACACACAAATAGCGCGATTTCTCTCCGTGCATGTGAAATTGTCGCGTGGCCTTATTACAGTAACAAATATTGAAGTGTGTCTTTACAAATATACCACTAGCGAGTCATTAATCTATCTCCACTATTCATGTTCTTTGATTTGCGTGTGCTGGTTGCTATTTTTGTGTTTTCATTTCATTTGTCTATGACTGTACATAGCCTTTAGAGCGTAGGGCAGCACGCACGCTGCTATATTACATCCACCTCATCAGAAACCATTGAAAGTTTTATACAGGTCCAGACTTCACGTAACCAAAATGATTGATTTGATTGATTGATTGTAGGGTTGAACGCACCGAAGCAACGCAGGTGATGAGGCGCGCCGTAGTGGAGGGCTCCGGATAAATTTTGACCACCTGGGGATCTTTAACGTGCGCCGAAATCTCGTACTCACGGCCGTTTTTCCCTTTCGCCTCCACCAGAAAAGTGGTCGCCGCGGCCGGGAATCGAACCCGCGACCTCGTGCTCAGCAGCGCAACGCCTTAGCCACTGAGCCACCACGGCGGGTTCACGTAACCAAAGTGCCCGGTTATGGCGAAATAAAGCAAAGCCCCACTTCGCATATATTCAGCAAGGTTGGTGTCCTAGGAAAATTGCGATAGGGCCTCATTGCTGGTCAACACGTGCTCTAGTTGTGCTTTGTTTACGCTTACCGAATCGACTTCGACCTATCTAGGCGCAGAATCGGAGAACGCTAAGGGGGTCAGTCGTGATCCGTCATTTCAGTCGCTGTACCGTTGCACTGCACGCGGCGAAAGGCGGGGGCTGCCGTTCCGCCAGAACGATTACCCGGTCCTAAGTGAGCTAAAAAGCAAGAAGACGAAGCCCCGACGATATACAGTAGGGCCAGCGGTTCCGTGTTTCCTGAGGCCGTCGTGAAACACCGGCGTGCGGAACGTCAGCTCTCGTCACGCATAGAACCCTTTTCAGCACTAGAAATATCCAGTAAAAAAGGAAAAGAGAGTAATTCCTATGTACCGAACAAAGATACCTGGAATTCCCGATATATCGAATGTTAGGTACTGCCAAACTTCTCTGCGTCCCGTCGGAAACGAGACAGTGAATCAAATGACCGCTGTTGCAGCACTTACAACTACAGTTGCCATTACAACAATACCTTCCACTCACCTTAAGTCACACATCAGACAACACCTTCGCAAAACATGGCAAGCACACTGGAATGAACAGACAGACAACAAACTACACGCTATAGAGCCACTGTTGGGAGCATACCCCACTGACACACATAACAAACACAATGATGTAACCCTGGCTCGATTACAGATAGGCCACACGCATGCAACACACTCCTACCTGCTCACGGGATCTCCAAGACCCCTGTGTAGTGGGTGTGGAGACGGCCTATCCGTGATCCATCTGCTACTTCAATGCAAAGTACTCCGCATAACATGACACAAACACTTCGCCGAACTCTACAGACAACACATCCCACTACACCCGGCATTCTTCCTCTCTGGCGATCCCATGCTTTCTATCAAGCGCGTTTTTAACTATATATAGCGAAAGTGAAATTCTTAGACCTAATTTAATACCACCCATAATCACAAACTGGTCCTCGACACCAGCCATCTTCATTGTCTTTCACTAATTTTACTTTTGTTCTAACCGATTTTAGTGTATACCCCTTCATCTCTCATGCAATCATCACCAACCTATCTACGCCCACTCATACTGTAAGAAACTCTATGCGCCCACTGCGTGGCAAAGGCCTCTCCCATTAATCTCCAATTATCCCGGTTCTGTGCGAACTGCGACCAATTTATCACCGCAAACTTCTTGATCTCATCTGCCCATTTAACTTTCTGCCACCCCCTGCAATGCTTGTCTTCGCTCGGTATCCACTCTGTTACCCTTACTGACCAACGGTTATTTTGCCTTCGCATTACATGCCCTGCCCATCGCTCATATATAACAACTGTTCGGCGCTCTTTGCCCCACTCGCCCTTGCGGCATAAACACCCAACCATCATCATCTTCTTCTTCTCTGCGTCGGACAATAGAAGTATGGCAGTACTTGAAGTTCGATATACCACGACCTCCCGGCATCCTTGTTCGATATATGCGCATTGTTTGTTGTTCCCTTTAATTTTATACAGGATATTTAGAATGGTGGGAATTGCTCACTAGGCGGCGAAACTTGACACGTAGCTGTTTAACCTTGCGGTGCTCGTGAGCATTTCAAAAGCAGTCTCCACAAGGAGAGCCAAGAGCTCGGGGGGAGGCGGCCCGACCAAGGCTGCATTGCACGGCTTCGTTCGAGGTCGCGCGAAGGCGCGAGTCGAGGAGAAAGTAGGTGAACTGCGGACAGCAACAACGACGCCGGAAGAGACGCCGAGTAAAAGCTCGGGTCTTTCCCGAGGGAGGGAGGGGAGAGAGAGAGAGAGCAGCCGGCGGACCCACAAAGGGGCTCTGTGGAAACCGCGCGCGGCGCACACCCGATTCGCTCTACTGGCCCCAAGACCAAATGCGCGCTGGGCCGTCCCGGAATCGCGCTGAAGGAAAACGAGGAAGGCGAAGCTCTTGGCCGGCTCTCGCGCAAGCCGGCCACGCCTGAACACCCGTGTCAGCCACGGTATTACCCTACCTGGCGCGCGCCTCCGCCTTCTCATCTTTCCTCCGCTCCCTTCTCCGTCTTCTTCCTCCTCCTCTTTCTTTCCTTTCACCCCTTTCCTTCATTTCGTTTTTTTTTTTTTCAGCGATGTAACGTACACGCCAAAAAATGCAAAAGCAACAATAGCGTACACAGCCGTCAGAGAGGCCGAAACACGAGCGTCGTGAGAGTTCCCTCGCCGCTGTCGCCGCCGCTCGCTGCGTGTGTGTCCAGGAGGCGGCCGCTCGTGGCATGTCAGGCGAACTGAAACACTGCCGCGCTGCTTCGACGACGAAGGCGGCCTGAAGACGGAAGACGTGAGGTGCGCAACAGCGTGTTTTGAAGTTCGCGCCAAACTGAAAATTTGCTACGGCGTAGCCAGTTCTGCCTTGTGTGTCGGCCGTAAGAGTCATCAGTCCCAGTGAAGGTGGTGCGTGCTTACACTGCCCAGTTCGTGCTTCCGGGAGGAGAGGCCCTAACCGAGGCAAGCCAGCAACTGGGACCATTCAGCCAAGGACAGCGCGACCCCCTTCGATGCCAGGCGCTGAGCAAACGACGTCCTCCTTCCCGACACGGTTTGCGAGTGGTGGCCGAGCCCGCTTCTGAGCTGGCCAGAGACGAAGACGAAGACGGCTGTAGCAGCGCGTCTGCGGAAGGCAAGCACGGGCGCCGGCGGTCCCCGTGACCAGCCATGCCGGCGGCCGACCGCGGCGACCGGGTCGCCGCCACCGCCGTCATCGGACGACCTGTCGTTGCTGAGACCAACGGTGCACCGACGCACAGGCCCAGGCAGCGCGCCATGGCGGCCGACGAAGTGGCACGGTGAGCGGGGGGCGCTTTGACACCGCCGTGTGCTTCGCGGTGTTTAAGTTGTCAGGCCTGATATGCGCGGAATTCCAGGTCATGCCGCCCATCTGGAGCTGTGGGTTATGGTTGGCGTGACGGTAAACCCTGGCGCGAATTCCTTGGATTTCGAAAGAAAGCAGAGGAGCTGGTGGCGAGAGCGCAACGCTTTCCTTCTTGGCTGCTGCTTCAGAGCCAGAGGGAAACGATGCTGGGTTGTTTTATGATCGGTGATGGCGCGAGTTCCTTCATTGCGTTTCCATATCCTGGACTCCAGGCTTTAATTATCGTCGCGCCAATTGTACAAACGAAACTATATCCAACGATTCTTGATTTCTTAGTGGATAAAGACGTGTTACAACTGACCATCACCGTCATGAGCCGTTAAAGCGCACTGTCGTAGAAGGCCTCTCACACTGACTTTCAAACGCTCCTGTCCTGTATCATGTGTATTCTTTCATTGCTATGGAATTACTTCATCTCATCCTTCCATCGCCTTCCTTGTCTGACTTATTGATCGTAGCATACCACGCATTTCAATGCCGTGAAAGGCTATGCCAGGCAGTATTTTTAGGCATAGATTGACTGATGGGGGCCTCGGTTAGCGCGAATACGCAGCGCCCCCAACACTGGCTGTAGTGGCCCAGGGTTGCTAAGGATTACTGTAGGGACTTTTAGTGGCTCCACATAATGATGATAACATTTGTAGAACTTGGAGAAACTTTGGAGGGAAATTGTGCGAGCCACACTGGCCCATAATAAGAAGAGTTGTGGACACCAATGCGCATCGGCTTCAGTTTTGCAAACGCGCCTATATACGTACAGACTCGGTAGCAACCAACGGGAACACACTTACAGGAAGCCCACTAACTCAATGGAGGGATGAAATAAAAAATGAAGAGGCAAAAAATGGAGTGCTGAGAGCATCGCCAGAAAGGAACGTACCAGAAACATGGATAGGCCGTGGACACAAAGTACAGTGTACTGGAAGGTAAGGTACGTGTGTCGTGCGGAGGAAAAACCAATGGAGAGCGCGGGTCCCTTTTTCGATGAAGAAAATTGTATGAAGCAGCAGGCGTTCCCGAGAGAAGTCCTGTTGCAGTCAGCGCCACCTATGTTTTTAAATCGAACTAAAACAGTTTTTTGGCGGGTTTTATAAAACTTTGTCATGAAATGAAGAAACCAGGCTATTCAGGGCAATAAATGAGTATTACATTAACAAACAAAACTTCTGAAACTAACTGGTAAGCAGCGGCCGCCAGGGGCGCTGCTTACAACAGGAGTTCCTTAGCAGAAATTTTCATCGCAAAAGGGACCCCCCTAATCGGTCCCGAACGACACACCTCTCTCTTCTGGTACACTGTACACAAAGTACAATGTACTGATGATTTTGGATTATAAACAAAACGAAAAAAAACTGGAGACAATTTTGTGGTGAATGCATACAGGTGTGGATGCACGCGCTGCCACATTGCGCTCATCGACATTTTCGCTGCAGTTGCCTTTGTTTGCTGCGCAATAATTTAGTTGACGTGAGTCTTACGGGCTTTTTTTATTGTTACAATAACGTCAAAGGCTACCGGTTCTGTGGCAACTGAAATATTTTATACTTCGAGCTGTGACGTAAGTTTATGCACCTCGCGTCTCAAGGTAATTTGTCAGCATCAGCAAAGATCGAGGTTGCCCTATAGGTTTCAGTGAATAACAATACCAGGTAATGAACAAGTATATCGCTGGAAATAGTTAGGAGCCATTCTACTCATTTAAGATAGATGACCAGCGAAGTTGTAGGACAGGGTTACACGAGGGTGCATGCATTTATTTTCATCGTTTGGTTGCGATAGAAACGATTGCTTTGTTGGTTACTGTGATACATGCGCTGATCGATTCGTTTGGAACCTTAGATTCTCCCCAAAGTTAAATCTATTCTGACCGCCGTTTAGTATGCCACTTATATTGGCGTAGCATTTCAAACCGAGCTTTTATACCACGAACTTACCATTGTTTGTGCGGTTTTGAAATGGCCATATTTATGTCTAGAGGAGTTTCAAGATCCGAACAGCTGTCGGTAGTGTAACATCACCAAAAAGCCCGTGGCACGCACCAGAGATATCAGTAAAGGTCATAATCACTATCTTCATCATCAGCAGCAGCAACAGCCTATCTACGCCCAATGCAGGGCAAAGACCTCTCCCATGGGTCTCCAATTATCCCGATCCTGTGCTTTAGGTCCCGGTCCTAAAGCGCAGTATACCGGTCATAAAGACCGGTCCTAAAGACCACCTACCTTTACTGATAGCACCCGGTCCCGGTCCTATCGGTAAAGGTAGGCGGTCACAAAACGCTCGCAGAAGACGTCATGGCTATCGTTGAACTTGAGGCGCTAGTGACAAAGCTCAAACACTGCGATGTCTTCCGGTCACAAGGCGACAGAATACGCGTGCGCGGCGATTCGTTGGGATGTACAACGTGGACCATGATAGGTATCTCGGAGCTCTTGGAAGGATTCAACTCGGAGCATCGTTCGTCCGACGTGGGTATGCGGAAGGCCGGTGTCTTTACTGCCAGTTCATAGGGCACTCACAGTCGTTACGATCCACTTCCTGGAGAGTCGGCGTCCGGTCCGCCGCATTCGGACCTTTTACGCCGTTTTAGTCCTCCGCGGTGATGATCTTCCGCGCAACACCGACGACGGGGACGTTTTATGGCCGCGAATGATGTTCTGTGCGCTTCCCCCCGCTGCGTCGATCATAAGAGGGGGTTTCCGGCGCACGTAAGTTGGGCTCACTCCGCAAAATGCTCGGCGAAGCGACACAATGAAAATAAGAGTACCTAAAGGCGAGTTGGTTGTGCGAGTATACACGCCGGTGTACTACGGTAACGCGACTGAAGGATTGCCAAAGAAATAGTTTGTTTTGTAGATTTTTACGAAAAAGTCGCGTTATTTCTCCTCACCATTACTCGATGGAGGGATGAAATCAGAAAATTCGGAGGAAAAGAATGGACCGGAGCGTCGCAAGAGAGGAATGGCTCGAGTAACATGGGAGAGGCTATCATATCATCCTCAGCCCCACCCCAGACGGTATGGGGTGATTATTATTATTATTATTATTATATTATTATTATTATTATTATTATTATTATTATTATTATTATTATTATTATTAAATGTGGGTATCGCGACGTGACCTCACTGATTGTTCTGACCCTGAGCATCTGGTTATGATGATGGTTATGACGACGACGATGATAATGATGAAAAGCAGCTATCGCTACGTGACGTCGTTGACTGCGAACGTCTTATTATGATGATGATTATGATGAACAGCGGGTATCGCGACGTGACCTTATAAACCTGAGCGTCCGCTCACTCGCTTAAGATAGGCTCGTGGCCGTTCGCACTGGTGGAAAAAAAGAGCGGTCAGTCTTTCCGTCACGGATCTGTTTTGAGAGGGGGGAAAGTCATTGTATACTCGCCACTGAGACTCTGGTACTGCCTTTTTAAAAGCACTGAATGCAAGCCAATCGCTTATTATTTTGTTTGAAAGCGCATTCGAAACGTATATGCCCTCTCATATTGGTTTGTTTGTTTATTTGTTTGTTTGCTTGTTTGTTTGCTTGTTTGTTTTGTTGTTGTTGTTGTTGTTTTTTTGTTTTTGGAGCAATACAAATCGTTTTAACGTTGTACGAGAATATTGCAGATGATCACGATCGTCCGATTACTACCTGTGCTACATGGCCGTTTCGAGGACCTTTCGAAAGCGTCCAAACACATTGCTAGCTAATGGCACATTTCCTATCTATGACACACTTGAAATTATTGTCAGCCGTCAACTGAAAGTTTCCGTGCGGCACAGGCATGGGAGTTGTTAAAAAGATAAGTTCAGTTGGTTTCTCTAAAAAACACACACTTGACTGACACTCAACACAATCAATGACCTCTGCTACAAAATAAAAAAAAAAGAATACCACCCCTTCCTAAAGAAGGTTGATGAGAGAAGCGTCGAACGCTAAAAGTGCGTCCAATCGATCGTTGAACCTTCCAAGATTCAAATCGCAAAAACAAAAGAAGGAATCCAGGCGAACAATTTTTTTGCGCAATAAAGTAAACGCATACACGAACGGCCCTAATCTATACCGATACGTGGTTATGAGATAAATGTATATTATTGTACTCGTGATCGCTGCGTGTGTTTTCTTACCTAGAACCGTTCCTCTGTCGCGATTCCCGAGTAACCATTTTGTCTCAGTGGAAGCCCGGCTTCACGCACGCGCCGTGTATCCAGAAATGTTATCAGAGCTGAGCTTTTCGGTCAACCAAGCGGTCTATAAAGAATTGCGTGTTTTTTGACAGAACGCCCTCGGTCCCACTAGGAAATCTTTCGCAATAAAAAAAAACATTCACAAACGCTTACGGATGGGCTGTCCCCAATGTCTAACCCAAGGTCAGGCAGGCAGGCGCTTCGCTGAAGCCTGATGTGATTACGTCACCGAGTCGTTGCAGCTGATGGCGGAACGAGGCTTTTCAGCTGCCCCTAATGGTCATGACCGACGTCTGTCGGAACCGCCACGCACGCGACCCTGGGCAAGCATTGCCGATGAAAGGAAGGCTTCAAACGACAGCGCAAACACTGAGACGCAGCGCAGTCACGTGTGCCTTTGCTGGGATTTTTCGAGAAATTTATTATTCGAATTTTTGGATATCTGGAACTATAAGCTTATTCCGGCGATCCGAGTACTAGGAAGCAGGGTGTGGAGACTTTGTGAAAATTTTCTAGGCCGTGTCAAAAGGGGATAGGTCAAAATAATTAAAAATACAACCTTACCTATCTAGGGGAGTCTGAAACTGCTATGTCAGAAACCTGGCAAAAGCACCTTTTTCTTAATGTTATAAAATATTTCGGTCATCCTTGAACGTGAAACTTTTGCTGTGAATTCTTTGTAGCCTCCGAAACCTTTCTCGTGGCCTAAAAAATTTTGACACAAGTTGTATATTTTGTTCCCAGGGATGTTCTGCAAAGGTGCACACGTCTCGGAAGACTTCCCTGCCCTAATAGCTATATGTGGCGACGAAATATGGCTCTGGGCTGTGCTAATATGGTCGAGTTGCTAAACAATCGTTTGCATCCCTAAAGAAACCGTGTAAAGGAGGCTGAGCGTGAGCTCCCAAATTTTGCTTCTTCTCCGGCTGTTGGCGTTTTGGTCACTCGGCATTCATTCCAAGCGCCGCGGACGTTGGATATTGGTCTCTAAAGCCTCATCTCTGCGAACATCTTTTCAACGTATGTATCAGCTGAGGAAAAGTACATTTCAACTTAATGATAACGGCCTTCAGTCGGCCGGATTTTCCTGCGCCCGAAGTTTTCTAGTTGTGCGAGCAGTGTCCGTCTCCGCAACACGTTTTAATGCCTACTAAACGATTCCGCACGTACTTACTTGCACGTCGTGCAAGAGACTGCACGTGGTGCAATCTTTTTCACATGCGGTTTGACTTTACAATAGCAAAATACATCAATCCGTGCGTAAACTTACAATAGAAGATTTAGTTCGACGTTCCATAAAGGAAAAAAAATACCAAGTTAGAGCTTATGAGCACGCAAGCACAGAAAGAGGTCCAGTCTGACCTTCTATGCGGGGGAGAGGAGCACTTGCTTGCGGCAAGCCAATGATGGATATATATCATGCACGTTAGGCTTAGCAACTCTCGCTAGGTAAGTACATGTCTAAGACAATCCTGCGGTTCAGCTTCACGACAATGCACATGAATGACCAATCGGCGGAGCCATTCAATAAAATTTCCACGAATGACAATTTTAAGTTTGGTCTGTGCTGTGGCGAGCGCAAGTATCTCTCTCTCTCTCTCCATCGTCTCTCTACTCTACTCTTCTCTCTCTCTCTCTCTCTCTCTCTCTCTCTCTCTCTCTCTCTCTCTCTCTCTCTCTCTCTCTCTTCTCTCTCTCTCTCTTCTCTCTGCGTGCGTGCGTACACCGAAAAACGCCGCTGCCCGGCTCCTCACTTTGTGATATCCTCTTCCTTGGCCCATCTGTCCGCTTCCACCGCTTCATATTTTGATTTACTGGCGTATATTGCGCCTGAAAAAATGTCGCCCCAACATTGCATTTGCGTCTAGAAGTGAAGCCGACGTTGAAGATAACTCTGCAACACTTCAGATAAAGGCTTTCGCTCTTTCCTTTGCGTCTGGAAGCACTGCGAAAGCTATACTTACCGCCAGAACCCAGCAGCACTGCTTGATTTGCTCTTCACAGCAGATGCGCATTCCGTTTCTGTTTTACTTTTGGGCTTATTTTTGTGAGCGGCTATGGGATGCGTTAATTGCTACAACTGAACGAAAGCCGGCCAATGACCGCCACATCGCTGTAATAACGTAATTCGAGCTCTCGAGGAACACGCCACGACCGGAAAACAGAGAAAATTTTCTTGAGCAAGTTTCTATATAAGCTATCTGATTGGGCATAGGGCCGTAATTTCTGGCTGAGGTACTCTGTGGCCTCCTATTTTAAGAACTAGATCATGTATGCCGACAGCATATAAGATCTGGAAAAAAAAAAAGTTTTAAAAACTGTTGCAGGGGCCCTTTAAGAAAATGGATGCAACTTGAAAATTGGCGCGGAAATACGTTGAGTAAGAAGAGAACTTGCCATCCTGTTAATGGATGCAAGTTTGATCTTTGTAAGCTGGCTTTACCGCATTATTTTGCGCGCAGTGAAGCCTACTCATGAAGACAAGTAGGCTAACTCACCGCGTACGCGGCGGTAAGAGACCACCGACGGCTGTCGTGCCACGAACGCCAAGCGTAAGCGCGATGGCCGTCGGGACCCGGAATACCGTAATGCGGGGAAACGGAGACGTTGGCGTGGCTACAATCCCACTCAACGCTTTCCCGGCGCGGCGCGATGCGCTTTGAGCGGGAGTTTGTTGCCAACCGATAACTTGCAAACAGATCCGCTGCTCATCAATCTCCCAAAAAGTGGAGTGGTACTGAATAATTAGGCCTTTATTGAAGCCAGAGCTTTCCTAGTGGGACCGACGCCACGCTGTCAAAACACTAATGCATTTCCCCATAGACCGGTTGGTCGACCGAAAAAGCTCTGATACGACCTCCGGACACGCGGCGCGCGCGTGAAACCGGGCTAAAACGGTTACTTGAAAATCGCGAAAAAGGAACGGTTCTATTAATAACACAATACACGAATCGATCGTGAAGAATGAGTACAGTAGATATATAGCTTTTATTTCATAAACAACGTATCGGTATACACTTAGATGGTTCGTAGATTCGTTTATCTTAGTGCGCGCAAAAGTGTTGCATGCGTTTGTTCTTCGTTTGCGATTTGGGTCTTTGGAGGTTTGACGACCGATTGGACGCACTTTTGTCGCAGCTTTGATGTGAGGAAGCTCTCGCGCTTCTCTCAGCTTTCTTTGGGAAGGATGGTAATTTTTTTTTAGTCTAATTGCACGAACGTTGCTGTCGTTCACCAAATTTGCTTTGTTGGCAGAGCACTGTGGCGAAAGTGAACCACGGGAGTGGCTTAAACGTGTATCATTATATATTCTGTAGCGAAGAAGAGGAACAAGTTGGGCGAAGTCACCAGACGAGCCTAACCTCATCTTCATAAACGTAGCTATAGTCTCACTGTATTCGAGTGGAGATTGAAGGCCTGCATTTTGTTTCTGCATGCTACGGTCGCCTTCCTTCGGCGTAATTCAGACTACAAAGGTTAATGACAGCAGCGGTTATTGCAGCGTTTTACTGCTTGTAATTACCGTAGCTTCGATCACAATACTGTTCTTGAAGAGGTACTGTAAATGCTTGCTGTTTATGATCACCAACCTGTACTCAAGAAGCGCGCCGACTGAAAACCCTCAATAAAGTCTTTTTTTTTTCCTCTTCGGTGACCCTCGCCCAGTATAAAAATAATATTACAGCACTTTTTTAAGTGTCCAAATTCCCTAGCTCTGAAGCAAAGTGTTTTTCTTTGATGTCTTACTTTTGATTTCATTTAATTCTCACCAGCATTCTCCACGTCTACAAACAATTACGGCTTTTCTTGTACTAATCCTTGAAACGACGAAGTCTTTTTTAACAATTTAGGGTTTTCGAGTGGCTCGTGGCTCTTTATGCATCCATAGCAGCTCAGGTAGCACTGTTTGAGCCAGTCAATTCTTCTAGTTTATATGTAGGTCACATAGATATCCGGTCATATAGATCGATGCCGAAATGAGTTTTTTTCTGCACGTGCGCCGAATGTGCGAACATGGGCAGAAACGTTCCGAGCTCACGATACAGAGTGTTACGGCCTCATTTGATAGATAAAAGACAGAATGGCTGCTTGACACCGCATCAAAAGCCGTCATCATGCGTGCAAGAATGCAGTAATGACCTCTTCTGTCTGACGTTATCGCTGCCACGAACAATTGCTGCAGTGTTTGAGATAAGCCAGTCTAGTCCGGACACAGGAGGTTGTCTGTGCACGACCTGATCTGGAGCGCCCACCACGTGCGAGCTCCAGACCTGTGTCTGCCGTTGAACAAGAGGATACGTATCATTCGCCCCGATTACTGTAACCTCGTTGACAGGAGCGGCTAACCAGCGATGAAATATTCCATCAGCCCTTCCACTCTGTGAAGACGGACGAGCACCAAAGCTGTGACATTTTTTCACTTCAATCGACGCATCTATGCAGGAAACAAAACATCATCATCAGCAGCATCAGCATCAGCCTATCTACGCTCACTGCAGGGCAAATGCCTCTCCCATAGATCTCCAATCATGCCGGTTCTGCACTAACTGCTACCAATTCATCCCCGCAAACTTCTTGATCTCATCTGCCCATGTAACTTTCTGCCGCCCCCTGCCACGCTTGCCTTCTCTAGGGATCCACTCTGTTACCACTCAATGTCCAACGGTTATCCACTCAATGACCAACGGTTATCTTGTCTTCGGATTACATGCCCTGCCTGCGCCCATTTCTTCTTCTTGTCCCTTAATGTAACATTAAGGGACAAGACGAGAGCGGAGTGGGTCAGGGAAACAAAACAGGCTTGTATGCAATTTGTGATTGACCATACTTCCTAGTTAATTGGTTGGATGGAACTTGGAAGGATTAGAGTTCTATGCTATAGGAGACAAGCACGGGGCTGTCCGTTTAACTTCTATAGAAGCCCACGTATTGGCGGCAGACGGGAATTCCCCAATATTCACAACATCGCTGTCAACTACGTAATCACGACAGGTAGATGAAATTCTGCGTATTGTTAGAGTCACCTTAGCAGCTAAATGAAATGTCGCATAATTTGATTCTAAATAGCTTCGATAAAACAAGAGTTGCAGCCGTTTTCTGTAACCGCACTCCCTCCGTACATAGACATTTACTGACAGCAGACTGAAAATCTGTAACGTTACAACTTCACTGTGAACTAATTATGACAATTATATAAAACCCGGCGTGACGATAGAGTTATCATAGCGGCCAATTTCAGTGTGACCTACGTCATATTGAGAGCTGCAAAGCGTTCGCGATAAACAGGAAAGTAACTTTGTGTTTTGTTGAGGCGACGCGTAAACGGATGGATATCGACCCCCGCCGGAAGGCAACCATATACAACTAGACTGCAAAAAATTTCTTCAGTTGAACCCCACTGCATCTAAAGCATCTTAAATTTGCCCTACAGAACTAAACGAATATTATTCATCTGTACGAAGCTCCATTCTGCAGGCATCGGTCTTGGGAAAGCCGGGGGAACGATAAAAGGGGACTGATTGCGGGCGCGCGAACGTTGCCGCAGCGGACAATGCACCGTACAAACCCACAGGAAATCGAGACGCGCCGATAAAAAAGATACAGGTTAACTCGAAGCATACGCTGATGAGTGAGGGTAAGGAAAACCCGACGTGAGCCATTATTACAACGCGAGAGTACAAGCCAAAACCACAAGGCAGATCTCCTGTTGGAACAGTAGCGTCAGGCATTACCGAAGACCGAGGAGTAGCCAAATCGTTGCCGTGTTTTCAATGGTGGCAGGAATGTTCAGATACCTCTTCGACGATGAGCAACGTGGGAAGGAGTAAGAACTTTTTGCGCTCTGTTTTGGTGTCAGTCACGTTTTTCGCGATTGCTGGGATGTCGCAAATTGTTAAATTGTTAAAATTGTGCTCAGGGAAGTTAAATGCCTTGTTTTTAACTACCCATTGCATCGCGCTGAGTTAGTAAGACTCGTAAATCTTCAAGTTAGTGTGTCTCTAGCTCGTCAGTTCAATTAACTGATAGCATTCGGAAGGTGGAATTTGCTTCTTCTGATTTGCGTGATCTCGGCGCGCGTTAAAGACACCCAGGTGGTCAAAATTAATTCGGAGCCCTCCACTATGGCGCACCTCATCGCCTGTGTAGCGTCGGCGCGTTAAACCTCGTAATGAATCAATCATTCAATCAATCAATCAGTCAATCTCGCTTGCGTACTGAACCAGGAGGTGCTTTATATCCCTGCCGTCGGGAATTATTCACCTAATCTGCGATTGGCTAATCCATCCATGTGACGTAATCAGTGAATGTCTTGTGAGCCGACGAATTCTTTTAGCACTGATGCCAGAAGAGGTACTTTTTGTTAACCTACAGAACTTCTTTCTCGGTATGAGCGTGCGAAAATTACAAATAAATTCCTATTCGATCCGTTTATGCAACCGGCGAGCAATCTCTTAATTGGGGACTAGTTCTTTAATCCTTTAATC
Organism: Haemaphysalis longicornis; assembly: GCA_013339765.2. Taxonomy (NCBI): domain Eukaryota; kingdom Metazoa; phylum Arthropoda; class Arachnida; order Ixodida; family Ixodidae; genus Haemaphysalis; species Haemaphysalis longicornis. The sequence goes on from CM023456.1 coordinate 64,067,432, forward strand.
AAATTTTAATTGATTTACATATTTAATTATGTATGTGGTTGCTATTGTTTTTAGCGTGGTGTAGCGGTTGAGAGTTGCGTTCTTTTCATCGATAGAACGGCGCATATAAATTATGTGCCTTATCTATGATCTCAGCAGCACTGCATGTGTTTTGTGTGTGTAGCAATGATGCCAAAGATTCTAGAAGGCTGACTGATGTTGTCCAAGCAGTCACACCTTATACGTGCCTACGCTCTACATTTCGGGCTCTGACACGCATGTTACTTCTTGTTGCTAGATGTAGGTTGCTGTCCCTGCAGTTAGCCGAAAATGACGGATTTGGCAACACAATTGGCATGCAGTTGGCATAACTGGAGTCAGCCAGACAGAACAGGTCGAATTTACGCGTGGTTGCACGATGCAGTAGGCTTTCCGCTGGTCACCAAGAAAACGATGACAGATTGTGATTCGCAAAAAGCAGCTTTCTTTGCTTCATTCCAATCGCTATGTACGAATAAACGACCGTCTTCAGGGGGATTGAAGCGACAGTGATGTACTCAGGAGTAGCTTAAACGACCGTCTGCAAGGGGGTTGAAACGACAGTGATTTACTCAGGGAGCATCTTAAGCTTGCCTACCTCTGCAGAGTGAGAGAAATAGAGAAAGGAGTGACTTATTTTATTACACCATTCCAGAACCTGGACGAAAAAAGTCCGCACCTCTAAGGTCGCAATGGCGCCGGACACAGCAGAGCATATGCACGACCCCTCTTCTTACTGCCGCGAGTTAGAGGTAGACAGCCAATGCACCGCATTCGCAGAACTCGCGTGTCATTTTTCCAAATTGATAGTTGGACTAGGCAGTTCACATGAAATGTACAACCTTGCAGAAGCCGTAAGCCTCGCGAGTCGGGGATGCGGTGCATATACTCCGAACGGCTTCTTTTAACACCGAGGGGGCCTCGAGGGATACAAATACGCGCGATCTATCACACGGGCCCCGTGTGAGAAATTCTGGAAGATCTACGCAGGCCGGGCTTCTCGCACGCAGAACGGTCGTATATTGGCCGTTTTTAGCGCCAAAGCAGAACTAGCCTAGCTGTTGTGCCGCGCCGGCTGGATGCGCTGCAGCGCGCGTCGCTACAGACGCTGCCGTCATGCCTCGTGTGAAATAACACCCGGTTGCATATAGGTCAATCAACATGCAAGATGAATCGGCGTCGTCATCTGAAATGTCTTAAGAGACGTGTCGCGCTAGACACAGTCATAAACACGGCACAGATGCACATCATCACGCGGGAGATTGCGCGCAATTGGCATGCATTCCCGATACCTGTAAGGGCATCTGCGTTAGGCATTTACCCGCATATGTACATATGAGACATTCGCGCGCTCAAATGACTCCGCAACTGGTACGCGTTTAATTCGCAATTGGTCAAACAACGGCATAGGAAGGCCTAACCTTCTTCAAGAAGATGGAAGAACATTGAACTTTGACGTGGCGCTCTTTGGCCTCGACGCGCTTGCGCTACGAAAACACACATGCTACTACATGTTTCAATAAAACGGCTAGCTTTAGTTTTTAGGGGCAAAGGGGCTCGGGCTATCGGCGTCTCCTGTTGTCGTCGTCGTCATCGTCTCATACAGTCACGGTGCTAAAACACCAGGACACTCGTTTTCAAACCCCTCTCGCTTAGAACGTAAATCGTACTAAAAGAAAAGTGTATAATGAATAAAACCAGTTCAAAATAAACTAACATGATTTAAACGTTTGTGTAACGCTCCCTGTCCGCTTCAGCAATCGTCAACAACAAGCAGAAGTAGACGGGTTATAATTTGTGTTGCACTCAAGTACCCACCGGATCTCAACGCTAAGCCTGATCGGGTAGGGTGGTCGGTCGAAGCAAGAAAGCGCATACTTACCTGGTGCCGGGGCCCCATTGATTACCGAGAACGAGCCCCCAGGCCGACGCGCAGGCATTGCACTGCGCTCGCGTTGACCCCAGCCACTACTCCAAACTAGGGGCAGATGGGGCATGCAGATTGCTTAAATGTGGTGCAACGCAAGAGAGGGCGCCACCGCCTCAGCGAGGGCGCGATTGCTCCTCCCACCGGCGCTTCTCCGGCGCCCAATCAGCGCGCGGCGTGTGGCAAGAGACAGGCTTGCAATCTTTGAATAATACACTCATACGCTGCATGCTTTACCCCTCCGCAGGTTTCACCTTAGGGTACATGGCGCGGGATTTTTCATTTAAAAAATAATACAGACGTTTTTGCACCGTCTTAGCAGGAAAAGTTTACATCACGTTGCTAACACACAAGGCAAAACTATCAGATTTCGACAATATCAGGTGTTGGACGCAGCCAGCCACCCAATGTACACACACACACACACACACACACACACGCACAAATCCAGCAGTCAATAAAGCTAAGGAGGCGTACTATACATACATACAAATACATTTCGCATGCTTAAACATCAGCGCTTGGAAGCTTAAGAACAGAAACAGGACCGGCCGTAGCGCTCCACCAATTCAATTAAATGCCGTAACAGTCAATCATTTCAATGATATATTGTTTCGTGTCACAGTTCTGTGTTCCGCTCCTTCTCTCTTTCATCTTTCGTTTATCACGTTCACGCAGGAAGGCGGCCGGCGAAATGCTGTCCCTGGCGGCCAGCCACTGCCGCGTCGGCTTCGTGGAGCGGCCCCCGTCGCGCAGGTCCAGCTGCAGGTTGGAGAACGGAACGCTGCCCGCGGCCAACCCGGCCGCCGCCGCGGGGGTCGCCATCGTGCAGATGTCCCGTCCCACCGACGACCTGCCGGCCGCCGGCGATGTGGTGCTGGCGGGCAGCGGCGGCTCCAGCGAGAGGCTCGACGTCAAGGGCGACGAGGAGCCCGAGAAGGCCGAGACCCTGTGCGTCACCTGCGTCCAGGTCTTCCTCCCCTTCCTGCTGGCCGGCATGGGCTCGGTCGCCGCAAGCCTGCTCCTGGACCACGTCAAGGTGCGCGCTGCCCTCATTTAACGGAGAAACACATGAACGGTAAACCGCGCGTCTCCGGCTCCGAGAACCGGTTTGGTTGCCGGAACGAAGAAGACCCCCCTTCCCCTCCCCCGATCGGCCTTTCCTGCGAGCGTCCAACCTGCTGGATATTTTGCCGCGCCGCGTCGGAAACCGGATTGCTCGGACGCATATGCGTCTGCCGCACTTCGAGCAGCAGTGATCCGTTCCAGAGCCGATACAAACTCGCACCCCAGTGTTAAATTTGGGAAGGGGTGGAGAGTGGGCTACAGGAAAAAGTCGGCTCGTAATAAATGTTCGTGATTGGCCGGTTGCGTCGTTTGAAGTCGCTTCTTCGTGCGGTGATTGGCAGGTCGGATGATACAGGGAGAATTGTAGTTCCTTTTTACCGCTTCTGTACAAGCTTCAGTATGAAAAAGAGCTTCTTCCATTATAGAATGGAGTGACGGGGCAAGACTAGGAGTGGCTGAGAAGGAAATTCAATTCGCCAACATAAATAAGACAGTGGGAATCGCACGGCCAGTGCGGACCCCGGCTCATCAGTCGAAATCATCACTCGTAGTTTTTCCTGCTACAAACTGAGTCCATTGCGCTCGACCACGGTGTAAGAATATTTTTACACCGTGCGCTCGACCACGGTGTAAGAATATTTTTACACCGTGCGCTCGACTAATCAACAGGCTTCTAATTAAGGCTAGTTTCACTACTGCGGCCAGAAACCTGGTGCTATATCATTGACGTAAACAAAAGATAAATCGCTTGCGTTTGCGTGCTGCCATGGGTTTTCACTTCAGATTACAGGGCCTACCTATCTCTAGCCAGAAGATGCAAGAGACATCTTATGCTCGCCGGCATTTGTCTCAAAGCTCTGTCAAAGATGTGTGGCGCAGCTGTCTGTCTTCCGCGTGCTTGCTGAATGGGATACCTGTAACACTCACGGAAAGCGCTATTTTAAAGAGCTAGATGTACACCCATTACAACCCCTGCACCCTTCAGTAAGTTTTTTCAAACTGTCTTATGTTTTCACACCAAAGGGGTTTTAACTAACTTGCTGATTCTCACTTTTTAAGACACACATCACACTACCCAGAATCTCATTTCGCCTCCTTCTCTGTCCCAAAACAAGGGCGGCATCGTGAGGCTATTACACTTTACATGCCTAGATTCATTGCTTTGCGGTCCTATACACCAACCTTTATAGAAAAATGTTTAAGTGATTTTTATTACAAACCGCGGTTTAACGGCTCATCTCACCATTGTCATGGCACTCTTTACCTTTGTCGGTCTTGTGGCATAAAACCTTGAATCATCATCAACATCATCGCCTTTCCCTTGCAGAGCTGGCCCGTGTACGTTGCCTACCGCGAGTTGTTCGTCCTCATCCCTCCCCTGCTTGGTCTCAACGGAAACTTGGAGATGACTCTGGTTGCACGCCTCAGCACTCAGGTACGCGCTGCGGGATGGCGCCAGGGCGTGGGCCCATCTCTGTAGAACTATATACGTTCGCGACAGCAGCATGTTCCTACATATCGTTTTCTTTCACGTCACCGAAATGAAACGCAAAGCTGATAGTATTCACAAAGAATCTGCACAAGTAGTGTGGGCATTTTGCGGGTGTGTGGGGCCACAGGCGACAGATACGCGCTCAATCTGTGAAGGTGCGCGTACAATAGCGCGCGCACGCGTGCGTATTTCTCTGGGCCATCTGTTACGGAACGCAATAAAAAGGTGCGCGGCAGGTGGCATGTGCGAAGCAACTCAATGAATGGTGTGTTTTAAATATCCCCCTATAGACCTTTGTATATTCTTCGTCCTGGGGTCTACCGTTTTATAAGTGGGCTGTGCTAGCGGCCCTATAATTGGCGCAGTCGACTGGAAGATGCGACTGCTCATGCGCAATATAGTCCAGAACATGACCTTATCTTATTGGAGATTAACGGATGAAAAGATTAATATCCTACCCATAGGAGCGTCGGACCTTAAATCAATTGATAAAAACTTTACCATACTTTCCCAAAGAAAGTTGAGAGAAGCGAGAAAGCTTTCTGACAACAAAACGGCGTCAGAAGTGCGTCAAAACGTTCGCTAAAGTGCGTCCCACTTTCGCTGAAAGTGCGTCCAATTGATCGCCACGTCTTCAAAAGACCCACATCGCAAATGAAGAGCGAAACCGTGCGACGATTTTTCGCTCACTAATTCGAAGCATCTACGAAAGATGTAAACGTATTCCGATACGGGGTTTAGAGATAAAGATATACAGTCAATCCCGCATATATCGAACCCAGATATATCGAATTATTGCATTTATCGAACAGTCTCCTTGGAAATCCTATGCAAAGAAAATATTTTTATATATCGAATTATCCATATATCGAACTATTTTGCGATCCCCTTAGAGTTGGATATATCCGGGATCGACTGTACTCCTCTTAATGATCGATGCGTGTATTGTGTTAACTAGAACTGCTACCTTTTCCGCGATTTTCAAGTAACCGTTTTGACACAATGGAAGACCGGTTTCACGCACGCACCGTGTGTCCAGAGATCTTATCAGAGCTTTTAGGTCGACCAACCGGTCTATGGGAAATGCATTAGTTTTTTGACAGGACGCTATCGGTGCCACTACAAAAGCTTTCGCTTTAAAAATTGAACCGAACAGCCGCATGAAAACAATAATTTTTGCACACCTTTAATGTACAAGTGATCTCGCGCAACGCGATTATCAAAAACATACAATTGATTTTGAGTCCATAAAGTAGTGGTGCCGTTCAATTACAGTTGGCACGCGATACCTGGGACAGCCTGTAGCTGAACGCGGGTGCATCTGATTAGGAAATTATTGGTAAATGGCATATTTTCTCGATTCTGAGCACCTGACAATTACAATTAAGTTCCATCTCCTACGTATTTAGGCATGGCGAAAGGTTTAAGGGACTTAAATTCTTAACGTCGCCCTTCTTCGAATATAAGCACCTGTCCACACTTCAAGTTTGGAGGGGGTAAAAAGAGGTAGCTAACCTACAGTAGCGAAAATGCGGAAGTTAGACGTAATCAGTAGTTCAGTGCGCTAAACATAATATGCATGCAAAAAAATGTTTGAGGTGATGCCAAGGGTATTCAGTCTAAGCGATAATTTGAAATACGCGTGATCGAGATAAGCGCGTTAGTGGTATTACGAGACTTAGTCAATAGGTATCCACACTATATAGCTCCACAGCTTAATATAACAACACCTGGGGCCAAACAATAACGACGTTTTTCTTATAGCCGCCTCGCTGTTCATTGACCTTGTTCCAGCATTTCACAATCCCCGTATGACTCACACACACTCAAGAAATAAAAGTGAACTTGCTGCTTTCACGCAGATCATAATCGTCTCACATCTTGCGTTGATTAGTACGGGGTTGTTACTTGATTTGTGGCAAGTGACTCGTCCAGTAGAGTACCGGTCGTGAGCTCGCTCTTCCTAGTGAAGCATGGCTTGACAAGGGGAGCTATCATGTGGTCGCACGTTTTGGGTGAAGCCGTGGGTGAGCGCGATAACGATGCTGCTTCTCATTTTGGCAACACACACCACATGCACACACCGCAGACATAATTATTTCCCGACTATAGCGTACATGCCATGCCTTCTACGAATTTTGCGTGCAGAAAATCTCACCAACGCATGCTATTTAGCTACCTAGCGTTGAGCCCCTTCGTAACTACCTAGCAGTGGTACTCATGAGTGAAGCTGGTCGATTTCACGTTTGACTGTTATACAGACGAAAAAAATGCTCCCGTCGTCTTCCATACGATGAATTTTTTACCGACGTTATTTTACAGCATTCATCCCTTGAAAGTCGCAGTATTTCGTCTTTTTCAACAATGCGTGATCGTTATTAAATTCGACAACAGATGCACACTACAGAAGCACGTACAGTCATGGAGAATCGTAATGCGAACACAAAAATCTGAGCCAGAGCGCGAAAAAATGCAAAATTCTGTTGGTGGAGGCCCAGTAATTTGACGCTAGTGGTATATTTGAAAAGCCACATATCCCAACTTTGTTACCGCAGTTAGGTCACGCGTCAATTTGACTTGAATAGAAAGAAATCACGCTATTTGTGGATTCCGGTTCATATTTTTATGATCGCGTTTCATTTGTTCATGAGTGTACATGTCAAAACTTTCTATAGCGCTCCAAACGCTTTTGGGCCGCACAAATAGCGAAAGCTTGTAACTTAACAGTTTCCCCGAATTATTTCATGACAGTAAGAATAGAGGTTGACTCCGCCAGCTTTCTGGCATTACTTTAAGTTACTCTACGGCGGTAAAGTGGAACATAAATTTTTGCGGACTAATAACTTTTTTTCTATGGCCTAGAAACTTTCGACAAAGACTGTACGTTGCCATATAATCGAATATTTTAACTAAGATGATGTCGTCTTTGTGGGTATAGGATTGAATATCGAATTTTTTTGTGGACTAATAACTTCTTACATGGCCTAGAAAGTTTTGATAAACCCCGCATGTTGCTGTATATTCGATTATTTTAGCTAAGATGATGTCGTTCTTTGATGGGTATAAGCTTGAATGCTGAATTTTTTGTGGACTAATAACTTCCTACATGGGCTAGAAACTTTTGACAAAGACCGCACGTTGCATATATTCGAATATTTTAGCTAAGATGATGTCGTTCTTTGATGGGTATAAGCTTGAATGCTGAATTTTTTGTGGACTAATAACTTCTTAGATGGCCTAGAAACTTTTGGCAAAGACTGTACGCCCCTATGTAATCGCATATTTCAAGTAAGCTTATGTTGTTCTTTTATGGTTATAAGCTTGAATATTGAATTTTATGTGGCTTAATAACTTCTTACGTGGAACAGAAACTTTTGACAAAGACTGTACGTTGCTGTATTTGTTTAACCCCGCTTAGGACAGACTTATGACTGGCGTCTCTATGTGCTCATTGGCAAATGCGGGCATTGATTCATCTTAAACCCGAAAGCATGCGGACTTGTGATTCTTTCAGATTCTCAGGGCCAGTCTTGAAGCGGCCCAAGGAAGAGAGGAACACGTCAGTATTACTTGGGAGACGTTCGCCCTGCGAGTTATCATTGTCGAATCGCGCGTGACCGTACGCCTCGGGGAGTGCACTCACATCAGTTTTGGTCATTGCAGGTGAACCTCGACCGACTCACAACGATCAAAAGTCAGCTTAAACAGGCAGCCGCCAACATGGCCCTCCTACAGGTAACGTGTCTCTAACGTCACGAGCGCATTAATCGTAGACTTTTTTTTTTTTGCTTACGAGCGAACGCAGAAGGGACGCCTTTGTGCTTGGCCGCGTGTGAATGACTTCAGTGACGCACGACGTTAATGCGGTGGGTTCGCGACCGATACTAACAACAACGCCTACTAAAAAAAGAACCCGTAAAGTGCCATATAAACAAACAAAACGACGCACTCCTGCAGTCTACAAGTACTCTAGATCCACCTTGTTGACGTAGTCGATATAAGATTGAAAAGTTTTAAAATTTTCCGGAAACTCTCAAGTGGTAATTGTCGGATTAATGCGTAAGCCGCTCTAGTACACACCTAGCCCATTCAAAGTCGCCCTCACAGCAATACACTATTGCATTGCTGGGAAGGCATTCTTAGGAACAATACAAGCAGTCTGATATTGAAGTAGGGAAATCCCAGGTCTTTTTGTTAAACATATCCATAAGGCCCCTTGTTTTCCTAAAGCGCTATAAACCCAACCCATTTAAAGTCGGCTGGCTGCATTGCTGTGCACGAATGCGTTGATAGTAAGACATCTTTCAGAAGCAGTATGGGCGTTTTTATGAAAATATCAATGCTCTAAGGCCTTCTATCAACACACTTTTTCTAGAACGCGAAAGTTTGCCACATCGGGCGTTAAATGCGGATAGGTGGGTTGCCTGGTTGAGTTGACATAGGATCAGATTTATTTAACTAAAAAATGTACAGCAATATAGTCGCGGTAAAGCCTAAGCCTTTCATGGCATAAAAATGCTTGCACATTTAAAACGTGCTAAAAAACGTCTTCTTGTAGGATCAAACATTGCGAACGAGCCCTGGGCCTGCATTTGGTGTACGCACTGTAGATATATTAATATCTCACGATGGCTATTTTATGCATCCGATGATGCATGAATAATGAAATATTTTACGGTGCACTGATGAGCCCAGTGCCCCACTTTACCCCATGGTTGCCCGCTTGTCCCTTTTCTCTGCGAGACATTCTTCAAGGCTCAATCTCTTCCTTGCTCGCCGCAGGCTCCGTATACTGGCTGCAATCTTGCGCGGAAATTCGACGAATTTGTGCTCCATTTTCGTCTTTTTTTTTCTTGTCATTTCGTTTCTCGATATCACGAGCTCCGACATTACGAAATAGCGTGAACACAAGGATACCAGTGGTCGACCGCCCAAACAGGGTCACGTTAAGTAACGTGGCCAGTGCTAAGACACCGAGTCGCGAACAAAATTTCTTGTCAGCTAATAAACCTCAAGCCCTCACTGGTTAAGACAAACTGTGCTACTGAGAAATATTGAGTAAGCCCTTATGCACGTACAATGCCGTAGCAACAACTATGTCTATAACAACTAAAATTGTTCGTCTTGTAGCTTACTTTTCTCTCTTTGGCCCCTGAAAAGCCCTCATGGGTAGAAAACTGAATGCATTTTGAACGGTGGATGAGACCGTCACATTTCCCACGAGTGCCTCGACTGTGCCCTTGTGCGTCGGACTCCAAAGGGTGCCGCCGTCTGAGAGCGTTATACGGGTTCGCACGCGGGTTCGCGCACTGTACATCGTCTGAACGTTGCTAACCCAAAACTCTAAAAAAATTCGTTGTTCTCTTCGTGCTTAGCATTTTCGTCTCTTTGTTCTGTCCCAACACCAGTGAAAACGGCCATCAGGGTGGAATTTTCTTGTAACTGAATGCATCTGTTGCCAACGGTCGGGTTCCGAGACAGAGCTTCTCACTATGTGTCCCACCGCAGTGCCAGTCGACGGTGGTGGCCCTGGTGGCGGTCGGACTGGCCCTGGCCAAAGGCGTGGCCCGGCACGGCTCGGGAATCACGCCCCTGTACGCCTGCATGCTGTGCGCATGCGGGCTCGCCGCCGCTAACGTGGCCAGCATGGTGCTCGGTGAGGGCGCCTGCTTTGTCGTTGAAAATAGTAGTCCTATACTCGGTGACAACTTAAGAACGGCACCGGAAGTTGCCGCTGTGCCTTATCACCGTAGCCCGATGTTTCTCCGCACGGCGCAAGTAGGGCGTTACTAGGAATATTTTGAACATGGCGTGAGCCGTTCCCGTGATTTTTTGGACTTAATATGCTTATAAACGACTCCAGTGACGACGAACAAACTGCGTGAGACAAGGCAGACGATATCACGCATTCATAGCAAACCCCTTTCAAAACGCGCGCGCACTGACGTCACAGGTCCGGCGCTTTGGCGGAGTGATACACTACATGAGGTGGTGCCGTTCTTGAGTTGTAACCGAGTATAGTAGTACCCGAGTTTTCCTTGGTAAAAAAGGAAGTTTCTCACGATGAATAATTTTGATAAGAGAAGGGCTGTGTAAGCTTGAGCTTGGTGTTGTGGCGTTAGGGGGAAAATACAAAGAACAAAAGCTACGCCACCTGTAAAGGGTGCACCACCGCAGATAGGGTATTGTAGCACTGAAGCCGGCTTTCGCGCCCGCTGGAGTGTGATCACGAGGGGAATATGCCTATGCGCGGCCCTTACTGTACCATTTTATAGCTGATGGTCTTTCTTGGGCTACTAAAACGCAAAAAAAAACTGGTGCATCTTGCACGGAGAAACAGTGGAGCTGTGGCTCGACGTAGCTTATTCCTCCATGTGATATGCTGTCAGTGTAGGGGACCGACCGGAACAAATTTAAAGTGTCTGGATAATGGCCTTACCCCTCAACGCTTGGCCTAGCCTAGCAAACACATCGCAAAACCTAACAAAACCTAGCAAAGCGTACTAAAGCCTAGCAAAACTTAGCGAAGCCGGAAGAAGCTAGGTCTACCCCCGGCTCCGCTTTTTCTCCAGGTTTTCACCACTAGTGCAAGCAAGTAATACGAGGTACGACGACAAATACAACGCCGTCCGTTATGGAGGGAACCATAGTGAGTCGGTGGGATAAAGGAAAATTCTTGTGCCAACAAATATTGTAAGGTCCTCGAGGTTTAAGAGTTAAACCGCGGGGCCGTGTTTTTGACAATCCAGTCGTGTCCCCCCCCCCACTAAACCATTCGCATTATTATTGCGACAGCATTGTGTTCCTCGTGACGTGAAAACGTCAGCGTCGTTATCGGCTGTCCGCCGTGAATGGTTTAAAAAAAAATGTCCATATGCGCAGAGTAAAAACATGTCAAAACCACCCGGTTTGACACCACATTTCTCAGAAAGACTCCTCCTCTAGAGAAAGTACATTAAAAGCTTTAAAGAAAAAAAAATTGTACATTTGGGGTCGGGTGGGAATCGAAACCGTGCATTTAGGGAAGCGAGACGAGCTCGCTACCAGTTTGCAATGGCGGCTCCACGCTTCCGGCTGAAAAAAGCGAAGCCTACTGCGTGCGTCATTGGACACGTGACGGAGCATAATGGTAACAGCGCAAATCAAAACTAGATTAAAAACGCCCAAGGGGAGGACACACACGCGGCGCAGTAAGTGACGATAAGGTGCATTTTGAGCCTGCTTATTAAGTACGTCTGTAAAAGTTCGTACTGTTAGAATAAAAGGCAGCCCAGAGTAGACATTAAGGCAGTTGAAATCCGCCTTCTGTGAAGCTCTGCTTCACGCATTGTCCTTCCACGATTAAGCATCGACAGGTGCAGGCTTAACCTTCAGCTGCCAGATGTGCCTGTTCATAACATGGAGGCTGGCATCACTACCGGGGCTTTGTGGGAACAGAAGGGGCAAGCTTTGTCACCAAATAAAACGTGCTACTGGGCTAGTTGGTTGGTGTTTACCAAAGAGGCTAAGTACAGTAAGGAGACACGGACAGTGAACGGACAGGACGGGCGCTATGTCGCGGCGCCCGTCCTGTCCGTTCACTGTCCGCGGCTCTTTACTGCGTTCAGCCTTGATTCCGTTGTCACCGAAACCGACCCAGTCGCTTAGTTCACCATGGCCACTGCTTCGTTACCTATCGTACAGGTGCGTTCATGACGACGGTGGTGCTGGTGGCGCGCCGGTGCGGCCTGAACCCGGACAACGTGGCGGCGCCCATCGCGGCCTCTCTGGGTGACCTGACCACGCTCACCCTGCTGTCCACCATCAGCTCGCGCCTGCTCCTCTGGAAAGGTGAACACCAGGTGATCCCGGACTGTCGCTGCATGCGCTGCTGCTCGCGAAAGCCAGGTGTGGCGGGACTACCCGCACCGTTTACAAACTTTCGCCCCAGGGCGTGACGGACAAAAAAGGGTGCAATTAGCGCAAGCAACTTCCTGCACCAGGCACAATTGAATAGGCCGGTCTCGTGCGTAATGTTCTGAAGATTAGCGATTTCAGGCGGACGAAGCTGAAGGACGTACGAATAGTATGCGTTACGCCTTTAACCAAGTCAATAAAAAATCAGGGAACCTTGCACTCTGGAGCAAGACTTGAATGGCGAAGCTGTTGTGGGTGAGCATTGCCGGACACGGAGTTAAGTTCCAGTGTCATTGTTTATTAGCATAGTTGCGGTGCTAGTAATCGTCCTCGTGTGCATCGAAGAGGTTGTCGTCTTCTTCGCGCTGACTGGTAGATGCAAAGTCATCCTCAGCATTGTAGACTTCCACCAGTTCAACTGACGAAGCTTGAACTAAGTCGCGCAAGGCTTGCACCATAACGAAGCTGCGGGATTTCGTTATACGTGAGCAGTGAAGGACACATCACCACACATTTGTACAAGTTTAGAATAGTTTGTTTACATATTCCGTTGTTGCTTTGCACTGTGCTAGTAGTGGTCATCGATATCGCCATGTACCTCATGCCAAGCATCACACGCGCCTTAACACTTGGCGACAGCGCTGGAGTGGTTTCTCTTTTTTTGTTAAAACCACTTCGCGTGCCGGGAACGCTCGGCTGTCGTCGCGAAGCAAGCGCTCACGAGCGCCCCTCATTTTCTTGGCATTTTTTCCTGCAAAACCGCACTTACGGTTTCTACAACATCTCCGCTGTTAAAAGGTAGCCGCGAAATTGTGGGGACACCTGAACACATCTTCTCTGCTCATTGTGTGCGTATGCACGCACAATGAGCAGACAAAGGCACGCACACGTCTGTGCGTGTGCATGTGAATGTGTGAGCGCTCTGGTGTGCAAAATTCTTGACGTGTGTGAGTGTGCGGGTGTGCACATAATTGTGTGTGCGCGTGTTTGGTTCAGGTTAAAGGGTACACCACGAGTGCGTGCGCGAGGGGCTGTAGAATCCGACAAATGCCCCTATTTTACTTGGGAGATGGCACTTCGTACACCGGTTTTGAAACGCCGCAGAAATTTCAGAACCGTATTCTCAAAGCAGTTTTGGTACACCGGGAGCTGTGCTGCCTCTCATGGTCACCTATTCCAAGACGTTATTAAGACGACTTGAGAACCTAGCCCTTCCTTTATACTTCTTCAGAAAGTAAAATCCTTTAAAAAATATTGGCCTAGATCTCTAATCATGCTTCTGGAAGAAAACCGAAGCGTAATCTTCGCAGTGTATAAGTGTAAAAAACGTATACTGCGGCGACTGGAAAAGAAAATATTGGCGTTCACTCAAAAAGTTCTTGTCTTTCCTGGTTTAATGGAACTTCATATTTAAGCAGTTTGCTGCCCCGCGTACATTCTGATGAAGGTTTAAGCAAACAGCCAAACTACCCATCACAATGAATATTCGAACTCCAACCGATCGATGACCTTAAATTTAAGTCTTAATTCTAAGAAAGCCAGGTCTTGCAGAAACGGAACCAAAAGCGCTCGCCTGTCTAAAATCGAAGTTTGAAAAATGGCGAGATGCTATACAGCAGGTGCGCAAAAAGGTGTTCTTCTGTCTTCAGCGTTCCGTTTGTACAGTTTATTCTGCTCAAACAGCGCGAAATTCCACGAATGGAGATGAAGTATGAAAATCGCATGCACAAATTGGGTGAAGATTCATTCCTTTTCGCTCGTCGTCTCTCGCGCTGTTTGAACAGGATGAATTTGTTTGCGTACCTCGGCCTCGGAACAAACGCGCTGGGCCACGCTTGGGAGTATTCTGAGAAACGTGAAGCCGATTCATCACGCATTGACAATTTTTTGTTCTCAAACTGCTTGCACGCTGGCGTCCTTTCACAAAATGGCCACTATTTCAATATTTTTATTTTCGCCGAAATCATTACGAAAAGTGTAGGGGAGTAGCTGTTCGCTCTACGA
>CM023456.1:64081936-64115915 GCA_013339765.2 Haemaphysalis longicornis
TTTTGCTCTTTATTCCTCATTATGGAATAATCTGCCTCGCAATAATTAGGCACTGCGAATAAGATTGTGTTTTGGCAATGTTTAAGAAGCTATATAATAACAATTATTGAGCTCATGTTAAAATGCACCGCGCAGCGTTGTAAGCTCTTCCCGGCCATTTCGGAGACCCTAAATAGTACTGATACGCTCCACCATGTTTCAGCTTCCTCTGTTTTCGAAGCCCGTAACGGGTTACGCACGTCCCATTAATTTTACATTCTTAAGCATTTCAATCTTAACTCAACGAAGCGAACCGTTTGTCGGTCTGGGTGCCACTGCGACTGCTGAGATCTTTAATGAGAATGTCCTCTGTGATATGAGTACGCATATGGCTGAAATTGTGTTTTTGTGGTTTGACATATGCCACCTTTTATTTGCTAGCACGCGAGCTCTTGTTTTTTATTTTCGCTTTTGATGTTTTGTGCTTGCATATCTTTGTGGTGCAAACAAATAAAGTTTGTTGCAACTCAAGCACTTGTCGTCTTCTGTTTTCTTTCAAGCCTGAGTGCAGCTTAAACGCCTCAACGTGTAAGATGAACAGAATGTGACTCATTAATTTTCAGCCCTAAAAACTACACTGAACTTTTTCATGTTTCAACACCCTTTGCACCTCAAAGGTTGCTATGGTAAAAAGACAACAAATCGTTTGGGACGCAAATACGACGTGCCACAAAGGTATATTTCAGTACACCTGCCCAGGAGGGACCGAATAGTTTTAACGTAGAATATCGACTCCTAAGGGATGCTAAATTGTAAAAAGCAAGTTGGCGTTTATCAACAGTTAGTGTCCTAATTACAAATAATATGCCATCCACTGCAGCAGCACTTATTGGGGCATCGAAATTCCCAGACCGGAGTGAAAACAGGCATGACTGCACTACATATTTGTCTGCACTACAACTTGTTACGTCAGCAATTGCAAATGGCGAGTCAAGATTGGGGGAATTTTTCGAAGCGTTGTTCTGAAGCAAACGCTGATGCAGGGATATGTAAATGTAAACGAATGTGTGCGAGAACTTTTCTTGCTCATGTACTTTTTAAAACACAAACCTGAGCTAGAGAACCTAAAATATGATACCACATCCCAAGCAGTAAACTTTGTTTCAGTTTTCATCTCATTGAAGCTTTTTGCTTTGCCTGGAAGCATATACAAAAAAATGCATGCAAGTGGTTGCACTATAGACTGTACACTACCTAGTGACCACTAGCGCATACATATAAAACAGCCAGTGGCAACGGGATTATTAGCTCAATCAGCATGAAACAAGACGGCTGTCAAATGCTTTGATAAATGACGGATGCATGTTCAGCAGCGTCTCCTAGGTGGTATGCGGGGCCACCTGCGGACGTTCCTGGGGAAGCTTTGCCGGTGGCATCATGCCCTGCCAATGAAGACATGTGGATTGGTGGCCTATTTTGCTGTAAGCCTCCACATCAAGGTGGCATTAAATAAACTCTTTCCAATAGAGTGTAACGAAAGTGAAAGGCATCAGAACAAGATTTTAGGAAGAGGTTGACAACTGAATAAATTGGTACTTGGCTTGCTCAGGGCGTTTAGTGACGTGCCGTGAAGCCTTACGAAAATATGAAAGAGAAACAGGAACAGCCAGTTCAACGAATACAAAAAAGGCTTTAAAAAATTGTAGCGCTTCGGCATGCCAACTTTTACAGCTGGTTCAGCACTGAAATCTGTTTCACAGTAACACATGCATGTACTCTTCACTTTTAAGAAAGTATCTTGTGTGGGAATTCACTGTACAGCTGATCAATTGCAATGCGTGGGTGTAGAAAGTTTGTCACAGAGCCTTGTATGTAATGACTATTGCGTTCTAATAAACGGTTCCCCAAATACGCTTCCAGAAGTGAGTGTCTTTGAACATATCTGCTTCTACCACGTGAATTGCAAAACGAGTGAAAACAATGGCTACGGTGGCTGTAGCTGGCTTCAGAAACCGGTAGCGGTTACCGCTAGCCACGGCAGAGAGAAAAAAAAGTTCAAAAGAGATATGAACACCGGACCAACACATTCAGCGACGGAAGCACAACCACTGACATCACAGCCACAATTAAGGGTCACCCTGCGTGATGCAGGCAATGGTCTAAGCTGCAGTAAATCATTAAAGGAGTCTCACAGTAGTACTTTCCAGTTGTCCTTCCGCCTCAAAAAACTTAAGTGAGCTCCAAATGCCGTTTAGGCAGGAGGGAATGCGAGATATAAAACTAAAGCAACACGATTTCTTGCACTATCCCAGAACTCAGGGCACAAAAAGCAATTTTTTGGCAAAGTTTAAGGGCAGTTCAGTCACACCCAGGAAAGGAAATGTTTAAACAGAAAAGCACGCACGGATTCACTGGTAGGCGAGAAGCGACTGTATCGAGTAGGGGTTCGTTCACATAAGAAGGGTTGACTTGACAATTTTCTCAGCGGTCGCCGATCGGATGTAGGGTGAACAGTAGATGCACGCTTAAGTTTCATATACGCGGTGATTTGCGAGCGGTTGAGGCACTTTGACATCTACAGCGGCGGGCAACACCTTATAACGCCAAAGCCAGTACATGAATGGTTGAAGCGCTTTTAACTTCGTTAGAATATGCAGGATTCAGTGATTTGTTCAATACAAAGCGCGGCCGTTGGCAGGAAGCGAAATACAACACGCCTATTGAAACACTTGCTGCTTGAAACACTTGCCTATTGAAACACTTGCTGCGTAGGTGCATGGATAGTGATTGGCGTAGAGCGCAAGCTTTCTCGGTATTCAACGCCAACAGGTCGGTTCCAGAGCGTAGGTAGTGTGTACAACGACAAAAAACTATGAGGCCTTCGCCTTTTAAAGACGATAGTCTTTCTTGGGCTAAAGAAGACATCAGACATGAAAGAGAGACAGAGAGAGACAGCTCTTTACTGAATGAAAGCAGAGAGTTTTGCCGGCATGCTCCCGCCTACATGCTACTCTGCGGGGATCGGGAGAGGGAGTGAAGGCACTAAAAGAATTAGGGCATAAGAAAGAGGAAAAAGGAGAGGTTAAAAGAAAAAGTGAACACGAAGCTTTGCGCGGTGACGTAAAAGTCCAGACGTTCTCACAGGTAAAGCTCTAAATTGTCTCTGCAACGCCGATTTCGTGTAAATAGTCAAATAATGAAACCAACACTTTTCTGGGATACGATGGAGAGGGCCAGGGTCGAAGGAGACCTTTCAAAGATATAGATGCGTAGTTGAGGCACTCAATCTATCGTGCGAGGTGATTTCTTTCTTGGATGTACGCCGGACACTCTAGAAGGACGTGCTATACTGTTTCGGGCAATCCACAATTATCACGATAGGGATTTGCAGTTAGACCGAGGCGATGGCGGTAAGAGTTCGTGAGTGCATTAGGCATGTTTTTGAGGCAAAGCATCAATACATAAGTACGATTTTCAGAGTTATTTTAATTTAGAATACGTACTTGAATTTTGCGATAGAAAATAAATAAAATACGCTACGAGGAAATGGTTTGACCCAAAAATTCACAAAACCGCTCTCAGCACCCCCCCCCCCTTTCGCCCACCCCCGCTACCATGCAAGAGTAACAAAGGCTTTGTGTAGATAGCGCGTGAGCAGTGGAACGGGGCAATTTACTTGAGAATACCGCCACCATGTTTATCGTGGAAGAGAAAGAGCGTCAGAGGTGGGCGGGATATACAGTCAAACCCGATTATAACGAACCCGAATAGGGCGAATTATCCTATAGTATATCGAACAAAAACAAATCAGTTGTGTAAATACACGCGAAACATATTTCTTACAACGAAGTTCACATCGGATATATCGAACTCGGCGAACTAGAATTGCCGCTGAAATGCATGGTCTCACAGATTTAATTGAGATGTTAATTGACCGCGGTTGAGACATTGAGTCTCACATAGAGCGACCAGACGCCCGACACTTTACGTAACTTTTTTTTTTTTTTACGCTTCATGTTTGTCTTCTTCCTACTGTAACCCTGATGTCTGATATGCACCAGTCATCAACGTAGTCACCCCCCATCTGGTGTAGCAAGCCTTGTCCCTAGCAGGGCTGACCTCACCAGTTCACAATAAAGAGCATTCTCTCTCTCTCTCTGAAGCAGATTGGAAAGCCGGGCTAGTTGAAAATGGTTCATGACTGCAACCTCGCAGTGACCCACTCTGACGCAGACGCCGACGCATGATGTCATGGCAGCTGGTGCTGCTGAAAGCACCAACAAGGCAGCGGATGTCGCGAGTGAAAGCCATCCGACGCTTAATGAAGCGCGTTCGGCAGTTGATATGCTCCATCATTATTGCATCGATATTGATGGACACGTACACAAGTGCTGTGCTAGTTACGCCACCAAAATGAAAACAAGAATAGAATCACCTCTTTTTTGTGAAGTAGGCAGCTGAGGCGGAAAGTTGCCTTATTACTTGCAATAAATGGATTGTTTCTTGTATGGTAGCCCAATACTTTATTGTGCTGGTTTCCGCATGCGGGAATGGGGAAGGGGGGTGTCCCGCGTAGTGCGAACTGGTAACAAAAACCTCGTTATCGGCGGATTTTGCTATATCGAACTACTGGATATACCTAACTAATCGCGGGGCATATTAGAGTTCGCTATAACCGGATTTGACTGTAGAAGAGTGTCATTTACGTGGCAGGCGCTGCAGCAGACGACATGTGCAGCGAGGTGAGCAGATATGCGGCCAAAGTTTTGTTGATCCACCCTTCGGGTCGGGGAATTTATATGCAAAAATCGTCGTAACTTAGGATTGGTTGATCCTCAAAGTTAGAATTCGAGAGCTTCCAGCTTTTCAGAAATCTAATTTCCAGTTTCTTTTTTTTTAATGCAGAGCATTTCTTAGCCTCGCATCTTCCTGCGTCGGACGGCGTCCACAGCTCCGCGTCCGCAGCACGTGCGCCTCTCCTCCTTCCCTTCTCTCTCTCAACAGCAGCTGGCGCGCGCATGCGTCGTAGTCAGCCCGTTCGCTCCGTCGCGGTCTCGGCGTAACAGGTGCGTGATAGCAGCGCGGTGGGGCGTGGAAGGGCGCGCGCTGCTTGCGCATGCGCGCTCTCCCCCCGTACTGCTCTCCCTCTACTGCGCGCGCTGCAAATATAAAGCGGTTAGCGGTCGCTCGTGCTTCAGTCACTGCGTTGCTCCTTCCTTCCTTGGATGACGCTCGCTCCACCCTAACGCGACTTTACTCTCCTCTCTCTACCCCAAACCAACACCAACGCAACTACGACCCAACTACCCACCCTAACGCGACTTTACGCGGCGTTAACGACCCCCAATGCTCTGCATTTACTCGTGTTTCCCTCGCGGGAAGGCGCGGGAATTTTTTTTTTTTCGTGTTTCTGCTGGCCTGAAGACGAAGTAGTAGTTTTAAGAAATCACCCTAATGACCGACCTCTGACCTAGCTCTTCGGCAGCTAGATAACCTTACCTCTGAGTGTCTTCTTGTTGTCTTAAACTGCGAGGGAAGCCGTGTTGTGGAAAAGGAGAAAATGGAGAGGACAATGAAAATATTGACTGATTGATTGTAGGGTTTAACGCACCGACGCAACGCAGGCGCGCCGTAGTGGAGGGCTCCGGATTAACTTTGACCTCCTGGGGATCTTTAACGTGCGGCCAAATATCGTACACATGGGCGTTTTTGCTTTCCTCCTCCATCAGAAAAGCGGCCACCACGGCCTGGAATCGAACCCGCGAACTCGTGCTCAGCAGCGCAACACCTTAGCCACTGAGCCACCGCGGCGGGTAAAGAGGATGCCGTCGGCACTCGGTGTTCCCAGGTGGTCTCCCTCCCAAGTACTAACCGAGCCCAATGCTGCTTAGCTTCGGTGATCGGACAAGAACAGGCGTATTCAGCATGGTATGGCCGATGGCGCTATTGAAAAGACAAAGTACAAAAAAGTAAAAGCGCAAACGGAAAATCGGCCTTTAAAGGACGTTTTTGTTGGATAATATCGTTATGAAAAGGGAAGTGACTCACGGTATTTTCAGTTACAGTTACGGTGTAAAAAATGGCACTTTAAGAGTTTCAAGTTCCTCTAACCTAAAAGTAAAGTAACTAGTTACAAGTCTCTAAAAAAAGTGACTACTTACTGGTAACGCGTTTCTCGTAACTAGTTACTATCCAAAACTGGGTACACCGTAGCTCTATCGGCGCTACGAGGTTTCTTGGTCGACACGCTCGGTGTACGCACGCATCGATCACCCGCAAAACTGGCGTATAACAGCTCCGCTCTAATAATATCTTGTCACAGGCGGCATTGACCGAGAAAAGAGAGAATGGGAGATGAATCGCAGACTGGAAATGTTTGGGTAGTGGTTTTGTTAGAGCGAACTAGAACTGTGAGGGGTGGCACGGGCGGCTAAAGTAAAACAAAAATGGGTGGAACGAAAACGGAATCCTATCAAAATCCTCAAGCGTGCTCTTAAGTGTATTGATTGTTGCGCAGCCACGTGGAGCTGAGCGGTAACTGGCGCTTTTGCATAGCTTTGATTTCACCTGTTCACAGATGCGACAGTTACTTGCAGGGTTGCAAGTAAAGGTCGCTTTACCTGCTACAGTGAACCGCTGCGCGCAGCATTTGGAGACAACGATCTGCACTTAACGTTCAATGAAAGCCCGGTGGTGTGGCCACATTGGGTTAAAAAAGACCAGCGTGGTGGGGGTGGTTTGTTATGGTAAAATTTAATCCACTAATGCAGCAATTTACCAAAATATGTTTTCCGTCTAATCAGGCCGCAGAACTTCCGCGTTTGGTGCAAAACAATACGAAGCTTTGGAATAACACTTCTTTTGAGGTCACTATACATGAATGTTCTACGCTCGCGCAGCAAAAATGAGGCCAAGGAAGCACCCAATACACACAACTCCGCCCTCTGTGGGACGCGAACCAAACCAGCAAGGTACGTTCTGAGACCCGGTGCAGCACGAAAAGCACCCAATATTGCTTAGCAGAGATAGGGTTTGGGCTAGTTGGTATCGGCACACGGAAGACATCGATAGGAAGTCTTGGATCACCGAATATAGAATGCTTGGATGTTCGTCCTTTCCGCAGTAGGGACATCCATGCAGGCATCCTAACATGATAATTTTGATGATGATGGTGAGGATGACTACAGGCTATCTCTGTGTGTTGGGGGGTCGGTTGCAAGCAACCGAGCCACTTCTCTCATTCAAATTTTGTTTGCTGAAATTTGTTAGGGGGTGTTCTAACAAATTTTACCGGCATACTTCTTTCTTCGCTCTCTCCTCCTCCTCCTCCTCCTCCTCCTCCTCCTCCTCCTCCTCTTGCACCTTTCCCTGTCGTTGCACATTTGTTCCCCTCCTCGAACCCCGCTCTTCTAAATTCTCATCTGATGAATTACTTCTCTGTGCAAAAACACGTAACCCCGCCATTCACGAGGAAGCGGAGGAGCAGCCTATATTGGCGTAGCAAAGAGGAATGATACGAAACCACCCGTATTACATAAAGCGTTCCGCGCTTGGTGCGATGATGGATTCGACTGCATCGCGGAAGAGCACACCGCTTTACGAAGCCCAACCCCACGAACGTAAATGCGAATACATTTTAAGGTCAGCGCCGGCCGGGCGATTTCCTGCGAAGACCGTTCTCGAGAGGCTACCCGTAAGAGGAGGACGTGACAAGAAGAACGGCGCCGCAAATGCGGCGAAGCGACCGCAGCTACCACGTCGGTGAATTGGATGAGCACAAGGGTGCGTGTCCAAAATGTCGGAGTGACCTTCTGGACATATATTTGAGATTCAGTTGTGCGGTGTGTGACAGAAAGTGGGTCGAGAACAATTTGATGATGATTGGTGACGTTAGAGATGTCGCGGTGTGCGAACGTGGGATGAACGTTTAGCGGCGTATTCTTGCTGAAAAGGCTGCGAGGCAATAATCCACAGTGTGCGGGACGCGCAGGAACTTCCTTACTGCGCGGTGCTGGAGCGCAACTTGAATCACTCAAGTGGTGCTGTGCCGGGGCTCCGTACGACCAACGGATACGTGGACCAGCTTCCGCTGGTCATCCACCTTCGTACGGCGGAATGGCGTTTAATTTTTTTTGTGTGCGGAAAAGCCTTGCTGAACGCCTTGAAGTCCAGCAGATCAACCAACTCTGCTACCCTGGCTCTAACACACACTGGCCGAGCAGTCCTCCGCGCTCTGGATCGTCCAAGGATGGAGTGTCTGGAGGGTGGAGTGCCCCATCAGCCGGCTCACCACATCCTCCCGTCACCACTATGTAGATCCATCAGGGAAACCCCCGTACCACGCCCATACGCACCACGATTGTAAAAATGGCCGCCGTAAAGCTCGGGTTACCTACATGAAGCGACGTTAATGTGTCACATACCAAAAGCAACGGCCAACCAGACCTCAGGACACACAGCCATCACGAACTGCAGTGCCACATTTCTGTGCCGTTTTGGGCCAGTCACGGACTGCACGTGCACCGTACTCACCTCCGCCACTTTACGTAACGCCACAACCCAAACAGGAGCAAGCCATAGCCCTGGCGGCTATCATTCCTACCAGTATGGCACCTCACCATCTTAACGGACTCTCAGGAGGCCGGCCGATACTATCTTTGCGGCCGCATTCGTCACCGGGCTTGTCAAATCACCCGATCCCCTCCAGACTCCCCCCCCCCCTCTCCAGATAGTGTACGCATGTGGATGGTCTTGCCTCCTTGGAAATGAGGCGCCACATGCCGTTGCACTTGAACTCAACTTTCGGAATTCCTGTCCGAGGACAGCGACTGGCGTCCACCATCAACCCGCTCAGATATACTGAGCTCCTTGCTCCCGACAGCCACAGGCGCTTCCACCACCCCCTGCCCACCCGTTGCTAATACTGCATAGGCCCGAACGTGCCACAGGTCACATAATGGCACGTATTTCAACTCCACCATACTCTTCGTACATCTAACTAGCCACTTTCACCAACCTCTTCCACTTCTGCAACTCCTCCACCACAACAGCCCATCTTGCATGGTTTTTCTCCCAGTTCATCCCATCCCCTCCCATTCATTGACCGCTGAGAATACGCACTGACCAGCATGCACCCGGAAAAGAAGCGGTGCCTGGTGAACCGAGCCACCCGAATTGTGGAAGCGCTCTTCTCAGGATGCCACCCAACATTTTATGCTCAATAAAACGTTGTGTTTCCGCCTCCTTTCTACAGTACTCATTTCACACCCCTACATTCACAAAATACGTAGTCTTTTTCACATGAAAAAATTGAAAAGACTTCATCATGCCATCTTTGGCATTCGTAAGTGGTGAACTTGTATCGTGCACGCACGCACGCACGCACACCCAAACATCCCCAGTGAAAATTCTTGGCTACGCCACTTTTTACGTATGACCACTATGTATGACCTTCGGCTGCGGGCTACATCGTGAAAACATATTCAGGGTCATCGATCGAAATGCGCTTGCAAAATAAACACCCTACTCTCACTTGTCTAACTGTTTGTTTCTTACTAGAACACCAATTAGTAGGTTGTGGTGGCGTGCGCGCAGTGCTTTGACAACAGAATATCACATACGAAATGAGTGCATTAAGAAAACACAGACGAAATGTTCGACCGGAAGATTATTCTTGACCCACTTTTAATGCTCCACTGGAAAAAAAAATTCGGTGAGTATTTCAAATGTGGAAATTGCGTGTCCTGATGTGACGTGTTCTTGGTTATGTAGGCCCTAGTTTTTAATTAATATATAGCCTTGTTTTATCAAACGGAAGCAAATGAAGTATGAGAGCCACAATGACGGTCCTTAATGCCGGCAGGGCGAGTAACAAATTTGAATGTGGAGTGTTTCTTCCTTGTTGTTGCACAAATGTCAAACTTCTCTCAAGGAGGCAGAAGTGTATTATATATCGCGGTGGACACTTCGAGATTGTCCTCTGATGAGCATTTTACTTTTGCTATGATTTATACGACATTGCAAATGCATTGAAGGATAGCATAAACGTATACCCGCTTACCGACACCCCCAACTGGCAGACGATATTAGCAGCGCTTGCGTTCATGATTTGTTATCGGATGGCTAACCAATCCCACTTGGACCGTGTTTCGTTATTTCCGCGTTTTGCTGCTGCCTGCCCTGTTTGCACTTTGTCTAGTGGGATACGAGATGTGGCTTGCGTCCGTACGCCATCCGACGAGACTCATCCTTTTGTGGCTCAAGCAGAACGCAGCTATACATTATCCGAAGTGGACGAAATCAGCCCTTCTGCTATGGGACCAGGTTAGGCCAGCGAGAGTTGAATGAACTGAGGAACCCACGGCAATCAGAGCACCAAGGATTGGGTGCTGATACCATGGTCCGACGCAGTGCAGCGGAAGAAGTTGTTTGCAAAGTTGAACGCCGCCGTGTTTCGGTCTCTCGCTGGACGCGATTTGTTGTCGCGCTGGAACCAGGCGAGCGGCTTCCTTATAAAGAATTCCAGGAGCTGTCCTGCATCCTCGTAGGTGTTAACGACACGGCCATCGATGAGGCGGAGGACAGCTTCCGTCAATGCGACAACCCCGCGGAGGATCCTCACTTCATCGTCAGATCTCTTTGACACCGCGCCAGCGATTCGGGCACAATGTTTCAGCGGTAAAGAATTTATTGTCGTGACGGACGCAACCCAGACCACCACGAGCATCTACAGCAGCTACACGAGGATTCCGGAGGTCAGTTCTACTCAGGAGTACCCTCTTGCATTTTAACGCAACGGTAATTCCATATCACTTCAAAGGAAGCGGAATCGGTGAAGACCGTATTCTGTTCAAGGTACACAGAAGGAAATCGACATATCTTTACTCCCGGGAGGACTTTTTGAAGAAGTAGACGCCTTGATTGACATCCGGGCTATCAACGCCTACCGCTCAATCAGTTTTCTTTCACGCGAAGGCATGCGAGTTCCTCCACGATTACTCCACACCATCTTCTCATCTGGCCATTTTCTGGTGGCGGCCACCGGTTGCGCTTTGGTGGTCCTGGGAGTGTACATGTGTCAAACAATTCTGCATCGCACCAGCCTGCCTCGTTGCGTGCTTTTTCTTTTTCTCCAACCTCGTGGGACACGGATATCCTGAACCACCCCCCATCTCGCTGTAACAGCACTCGAATCCTTGTCCTGTTCTGGGCGGTCGGCATGCTGGTCGTCTGCACGGTACCTGCAGTCCATGATCACTTTCGGAAGCCAACGTGCCGACTTTGGAGAGACAGATCAGAAACACCGATGACCTTGTTAAACAGGCCAATGCAAAAAAGGTGCTTCCCTGCGTTGAGGTGGCTTCTCCCTCGGAACGAATTCATAAAGAACTTCGAAGACGGACGTTGGAAAGGCACTGAATTACCTACTAGAAAACTGCCGCAGCTGCGTCAACACCCGTATTGGCCAGTATGAGAACTGCATTGGGCGCGCTATGCTTGGCACGCACGTCTACGTACGACAGTACGGCGCCATCACTGAAATGTTTATGCGCCAGTTTCGGCGTAGCGGCTAGTGAAGACAACTTCAGGTTCCTGCCCCACCGCTCCCATGATGCCGAAGAACTTCCCTTGTGGAGCGGCCCTGAAGAGAACAGTCACGAGGTTGCTGGGAACACGGCCACCAGCAGCAGCATGAATTGATTATGCTCTGGAAAATAAAGCAGACTATGCGTCTACGGGAGGTTCCTACTCTGAAAATCCTGCCATGGCACCCGTACGAATTTGGGAAAAACTTCTTGTCTACACAAGCGGTGTACTACTCGCTTTGATAAACTTTTTTGCGGGAAAAGTACTGGGGCCAAATCTGGCGGCGGAAGTCTTTTCAGTCGCGGAAGGGGCACTAAGACAAGAGCCATGCGGCTGAGAGCGTCAGGTCCTTGTTTCAGGCAACTTCATAAGGATAAAAACAAACCATAATGACCAAATGGGCGGACCAGACCTCCAGGCCTCCGTCAATTACACAAAGGGTACCGCACGATGCCTATGAGCTAACTGAAGGCACACGGTGGAAAGCTTCCAAAATATTAAGAGATTAACCATCCCCTCATCTTAGAAGTAGACCAAACAATAACACACAGCAGTTGAATCCAATGCTTTTTCTTCTAGTGATACTTGGCGTACTTTAAAACTCCGGTCAAAGCAATAGTATGTCGAATGTAACTGTGATTATTGGGCGCAGAACATTTCACGCATTGGGTTTTTTATCAATCCAGGAGTAGATCTGTCACCAGTACAGCAGGCACCATCAAGATTTTGGCTGAACCCTCCTAATGGAGAGTTCGTTTCAGGAAGCTATCCATTCAAGCCCCCTTTTGGGATGAACCGCACCACAGCTCCTTCCCGTAACCGTTCTAATCCTTGTGCAATCCCTTTCAATGAAGGTAGTATCCAATTCGTCAACCACCACCGCACCACAGGACACCTACTGACGTCCCTCAATAAGGTCCTCCAGAATCCACCACACCACCACAGCGACCTCCAAAAACGCGCGCACAACCAGAATATCTTCAAGATTACCACCATGAACGTTTCCGTGCAGAGGGTTGTCGAAAAGGGGTATTCAAAGAGTGTAGTGAGGAAGACATTCTGCGCCCTGTTGAGTGTTTACCTGTGAGATCTTTTGCCTATTTGATACGCCTGTGTTTGTGCGGTTTTTGCTAATGTTTTAGCTTAAGCTGTGTGTATGGGGTGGTGCCTTCTAGGCAAAGTGTGAGTTTTGTATTCTTTTAATTGAGTCTAGTGAGCCTTCTGGAAACTTTCTGGACCATTTTTATTTTTTATTCATTAAAAAACGGCGTTTGCGAAGTGTTGAAATAAACAGCAGATATACAAAGCTCCTTACAGGTGCTAGTGCTTCTTTGCCTCGGTTTTCGCTTTAAAAAAAACACGATTACCGCGGCATTCAAGCTTGTTGATACTGTGTCGGCCTTCGTCTGGAAAGTTGGGTTGTTGAGTTTGCGTGTCGTTGTTTGTTCATATGATGGTTATTCGGCTGCTTAGGAAGCATTTGAAGATAAGAGATAAAAGTTTTCAAAATAGCTCTGTTACACGGCTGAAAGCAATATCTAGTTTCAATATTTCGCCAGAAGGAGTGATAATTCACAAGAAGGTCGCCAGTGTTATTGTGAATGAAGAGTTGTTATTTATCATATTCACTTTGCACATAAAGGACTCAGTTACAAAAATCGTTGAAAACATGTGCATAAGACCGCGTCCGCCGTCTTCGTTTTTTTCACGTGTGTAATCACCATAAGTAACACGTCTTGCTTCGGTCCGGATTCATTGGTGAATGGGCTGGGCAATTAAATGCGGCTGAAAACTCAACCATGTTCATCCTCGGCATATTTATCCTGAAAAAAAAAAGAAGATTGATATGAGTACTGGCTCAAAAATCAACGAGCCGCAATGAGGTTTTGTCTTTCGATGATATTGTGAAATATACAATCCGAGAGGTAACGGGTGGCTGTGGCTTTTTTTCAAAACACAATTATTTGGGAAACGGGGGTGTTTTAAATAAATTCTTCGGCTAACCAGATACGACGAACCCGTAAAATTAGTCTATTCAATATATCAGCCATTGTATTTTGTTGTCAACCCATAAATAATTTTTCCGGTAAACATTGCTTAAACGTAGCTCTTCGAATTGTACAACTGGTTAAGAGAAGCTTTTAGATGGTCATGGGTACGGGTATTCGAGGGTGACAGATCGTGGTTCCGCGACGATTTAAAACATTTGCTGGATGCTTGCAGACCCATTTGCATTTCCATCTGCTCCAAGACGTTTCCTGAAACGGATGTGTTTCCAGGTGCAAAATCTGATTCCTTGTCACGCGTGTGGGATACCTGCATGGTATACATACGTTTAGGAACCAGAAAGGCCATTATTCGCGACATCGAGTGGATACGTATGTCTAATGAAACTGCTGGGGTTTCGACAGCGGAACCTTATGAGAGAAGACGCAGTGTTACCGTGCGTGGATGAGTTGGAAATACGTCGGTTGCTGTAGGCCGATGGAGAGCCAGGAAAAAAAATTCTTTAGGGCGTTTAAGTATGCTCACGTTCTTTGGAGAGAAAAACATGGCGCTTCATTGTGATGGGTATCTTTTACGTACCCGTCAGCCGTTTAGCAGCCGCGTTATTTAGCAAGCCCCTGATTCACCTAGGCCTTCCTTAATCCACCTTAATCTACCTTAATCCAACTTATTCTACCTTAATCACAGTTTTTCCACCTTCAATAGTAAACATCCTAATTTTCCCTAGTTCACCCTCATCCATTTTAATTCATGTTAATCTACCTTAATTCATCGTAATCTTACATTGGCCAAACATTACCATCAATACTTAATAAAACACAATTTGTGTTAGTTTATGTTAATTCAACCTCAATTTATTCCAATACCACGCTACTAATCATTACTATCCACTCACTTATCCAATGACTATTCCCCCAATTTTCGTAATAATGCACCTCAACCTATCTTAGTCCTTCTTGGGCCGATCCTAATCCGCACTTTAGTTTTATCTTAAGCCTGGTTATGTCCACTGCAGGATGAAGGCCTCTCCCGAGACCTCCAGCCACGCTATCGAGTGCAGAAGGCCGATAGTGTGATTGTATAATATTGGGAGGTTTGTAGCAAATGTACTCCAACCAGGGTTGCTAAATCCTTGTCTGGTGAGGAAATACCCACTCATTCCACCTAAATTCACCTTCCTAATCACCACTATCAATAAGTAATCAATCAGTAATTAGGTTTGGCAAACATGAAACATTCCTTATACAAAGCTACCTTTGTTCGCTATTGGCCTTCCTAGAGTTTTCACACCGTTTACGTCGACGCAGGGGTTATTCAAGGTAACCTTCCAATTATTCGCAAAAAGCTGTCTGCATAATACAGACGGTGGACGTGAACGTCCGCAGAATTTCTAGAAAATGGTGACGTGCCTTCCCTGCTGCAGCCGCAGTGATCGCACCAATTTCGAGCGGCTCATGAGGCAAATGGCCAGGTATGAGAACTCGAATCGCGCCGAGGTGTCCGCGGCTGGGAAAAAAAGTGGTCCCCTCACGTGGTTGTACCGCCTTCTAAATTTATAATGCCAAAACCAAATTGGGTTTCACGCACCGTAGCAACCCTTGGGCGATGAGCGCGCCGCAATTTTGTGCAACCAATTAACTTTGTAATGCTTAATAGTGCCGAAAATCTGACACACCGCCGATTTAGTGCGAAAGAATTAAGCGTCCCATTGTGCTGCTGAAAACTGACGTATCATTTGCGCTCCTGTTCAGAAAATGGCCGCAGATGTGAAGACTAAACACAGGTACGGAAATGTCGGAATCTGTGCCAAAGCGCTGAGGGTAATTTCGATAAAGTAAATCAATTACTTTGAAATGACAAATGGGTTCATTGCAGTTCTAGTGCAAATGGAACCCGGGTCTGTGGAGCTGGAGCCGAGTATGTTTCCACAGCGCCAAATCAGGACGTTGCCTGAGGCGGAGAAGTGCAGCGTGGAAGTATCAACTGGCAGGTGAAAGTGACGGCACGTGACCGGTGATTCTGGGGAAGGAGTGCCTGCATTGTTGTTGTTGTAGTCCTTTTATTAATCGAGGGAAAGCCATGCGGCCAAAATAGGGGTAGGGGATGGATGGGAAGGGAGGAGTAGGCCAGTTAAAAAGATGATGCGTCCATGAAGACCGCGCAGGGGTTCCCTTCAGACCGTGGAGGTCTGGCTAAAGTGAAGATCTACCATTACGGGATTTTCTCGACTGGAGTAGGCTCGGTCTACACTAATCTTGACCGACCACTCTCCACGCCGAACAGCCCAAGAGCTCTGAGTAAATTTGGATCTTCAAGTGGAGGATCATCTTCTGAGGCATCGGGAGGCATAGCATTGGTGAGGATAGGCCGGTACAGTGAAAACGCGGAGCAGCGCCAGATTAGGTGGTCAAGAGTGACGAATACGGTCATCCGGCAGTGGGTACAGTAAGAAGGTGAAGACCTCGTTGGGTAAATCTATTTTCTAGTGATGAGGGATGTGAGAGCTGCGTTGGCCATAGCTTTGTTGACGAATATTTCCGCACAGCGAGGTATCAGGGGAGCCAGAGCCAGGTAGCCTGGAGGGGTAACGGAAGAAAGGCGGCACTTCTGTGCCTCTTGCGTGCGTGATCAACTTGCAGGCGAGGGCAGGGGGAGGAGGGCGACGCGTTGTCAACCAGGGGAGGTGTACTATCAAGACGCTCAAGTGCTGCATCATGTGCAGCCTGGTTGCCCCGGTCCGGATCCGTGTGACCCGGCACCCATTCCAAACGGGTAGTGATCCCATTACGGGCCAGAATGGTGGTTATATGTTGTATTCGGTGCACTGTTGGATGATCGGTGAAGGGCCTGCGCAACTCTTGGAGGGCTTGGTGAGAGTCTACGAGAATGCGGATGCGTGGAGGCGGCGGGTTGGCAAAAATGGGCCCATCTCCCCGCAAGGGGGATTCGAGTAAATGCGTCGCATAGGGGGTGGGTGTATTGCGTTAACGTTTAGTGTTTGGGGGGTTGGTGCTATCACGTGTACACCACGCAGCTATCACGCCGCTATCACGCACTGAGTCGCCAACGCACGCCGCTGACGACGTAGTTTGAATGAGTCAAGGATATAAGGCGCGTTCGTAGCCTTTGATTCTGTGTCGGTTTTGTGGCACAGTGGGAAGAGCACCATCTACCTCACGTTCCGCCCACAGGTAGTGAATGCGTTGTATCAGCAGCTTCTTGACGTAGTTTGAATGAGTCAAGGATATAAGGCGCGTTCGTAGCCTTTCATTCTGTTCGGTTTTGTGGCGCAGTGGGTAGAGCACCATGTACTTTGCGTTCCGCCCGCAGGGTCGTGGGATCGAAACCAGGCGCCGGTAACTGTTATTTCTTTTTATAGTGTAGGGGGAGGCTGGCTGCTGCGGACGCCGACGCACGGGTGACATCATGAGTTATACAAATGTTCTGCATTTAATAGTGAAGGCCAAATGATCCAGTGCGCTAAGAATGTTCTGGAGTTCCGCTTCCAGGGGAGACGAGTTAAAAGCGCGACGTGTGAGGGAGCCGTCCAGGTCCGTTCGAGCTGGGCAGCACCAGGCCAGACCTATATGGGAATGGGAGAGGCTAGCATCCGTAAAAATATCGACCTCGTCCGGTAATTTCGCTGAGAAGACGCGCTGAAGGTCCTTTTCACGAGCAGTACGACAGGAACGCGGAATTCCGGTGCGTTGGTGAGCAACTGTAACAGGCGGGCTTAACCAAGGGAGAGGGGGTGGTGAGGCCGACGGAAGTACTGAAGGTACATGTTCGACCCACGCACAGAGTTTACCCTGTTGTGCTAGTGTCCGCCGAAAAGAGAACGAGCTGTGTCCCACATCCTCAATGCGCGTGCAGGGGCTGTGAGTGGTTAACGGATCATACAGCGTCTTCTTTAGTGGCAGCCGTGAAATGCTTTCGCCTTCGTACACGTCAGGCCATGAATACAATATACAACTTTGTTTTGAAAAACCAGTCTATGGCAGTTCGTGCAGCTCCATTCTAGCCTCAAAAGACCTTGTCTTAACAAAAATAAGCTCAGGACATATTGAACAACTTTCAAGTTTCCCGCCATAGTCACATAACATGGACAGGAATGACGTGTTATGAACAGGCACAGAAAACGTATTTATAAGCGCGTTAGCTGCGCGTTAGCATTCAAGTTATAGGGTCAAACGGAACTAGAAGCCCCTTCTATAATCTGTCATGTTTTTAGCGTTAGCTTAGGTGAACAGGCGCCAGTCGCGCATGCAAGATTCCCTTATGTCATCGAAAATTGCTGGAAAGTGTCTAGGGAGTCGCTACTGTTGAATATATTTTTTTAATGCCTCGATTATTTGTTTGAAGATGGCCATAAAATGGGTATTTTTTCTATCGGGGATAACATAACAACCATTTTAAGTCGGGGCGACATAACAACCATTTTAACGAGCACAACTTCAATTTTGCCTTCAAGGCCCTTCAAGTGCCCTTCTGAATTTGTTTTGTTTCAGATCTATCAGTCGGGGAAACGGAGCCTTATACTGTACCTCTATTCTCGAAGGTCACTAGAGAAGGGTGAACTCTCTCCGCACAGTGATAATGCGATGGTTGAAGACCTGAACCTCTTACTGGCGTATGTCAAACAGCTGCGTTTGACAACACGCGGTAGTCATCATCGCAGTGCTATGCACCATCGCAATGCGGTTGCAACATCTGCTCAGCGGCGCGGTATTTTCGAATGAGGTATTAAGAGTGGAGCAGTTGTAGGCCCAGTCTTTTCGTCCGTCTGCTGAATGTCGTGCGTCACGCAGGTGTTGGAGAGCTAGGTTCACAGACCAGCCGGCGGCCCCTATCGGTAGATCTGGGAACCGCCTCGCGGAAACCGCGGTTCACAGAATCACCAATAGAGGGTGCAACTGGTTTGCGAGGGGCGGGTTCGTCTGCCTCCCGCTAGGGGAGGGAACCACCCACAGCTGACGTTTAGCTGCGAATTCCTTAGCGCGAACCGTACAATTGTCGCGGCCACGGCGCTGCCGTGCTCGGGCGAGCGCCCGTTGACGTTCGTGCTGACACAAAAGAACCAAAACTCCGCCTTTTCACTTGATTTGACGATGAGTGGAACTGCGTTTAATTTTTTTAAATATTACTCTTGCTTGATCGGGACTGGCTGTTCCATCTTGGGAGCGACCACATGACCAGCGTAATGAGGACAGCGGGCTCCACCAGAGAAAAAAAGAGAGTGATTCAGCATGCTCTCAAGTGGAAAGAATGCCTGGTAAGCTGGACTAGATTTTAGGGATACATGGAGATTACAGCGCAAGACGGGACGAAAAGGACAGAAAGAAAGGACACACACAGCGCTCGTCCGTGTCCTCCCCATCTGTCCTTGTCTGGTTTTGCACTGCATTCGCGTAAGGTGGAGATGATCTTTTGTCTAAAGACTTAGCCCTCGCTTATGCTATGCTGCATCCTGCGAGGGAAAGTTTGAAAAACTGATGATGAAAAATTGTTAGCAACGATGTTTGCGTTGCTGAACGTTTGCATCCGTTCCCGCGTGTTAATAAAATGCCTCTTTGCTAGCAGCATTTCAACGGAAATTTCAAATAGCAAAGTACCACCCTTATTCCGCACGGTATTTTTTGTTGTATCATCGCAGCGTACCACATGGACGCATCTTACCTGTATTTGCTGGGGCTGTGGGGCCCATAAAAGATCTGATACTTCAGAAACTCTGTGCGGTACAAGTTGCAGCCAACCTGTACGCAAAGAAACAGAGGCAGCAAATTTCACTATACCGTATAGCTCTGTGAGTTGCATTTCTAAAATTGAAACAGGCAAATAATCGCAACTAAGTAGAAGAAAGATGCGCACAGTCAAGTGTTTTCTTCAGTGCGCTAACAATTAGTCCCTTCTGATGCGCACTGACAGTTATTTTGGCACTCGCGAGGTGAGGCGCTTTACACGCTCAGCGATAGCTCTTTAGTAATAGTGTGGACGTGGAAGAGTACTCACCACTGCGTTCGCTATAAAGAACAACTTTTCCCCGGACAGCTCCTCCAACCCCCGCAGTCGGGTGTCCTTATCGTTGAATTCTTCTTTTAAAGTATTTTTATACGCCTGGCGAATAAAGCATATGGACATATGGATTTCATTCTCACTGATCTCATCGTTCAGCAAACTACGCCATGCTCTGCGTAGAAGGCTTCAAAAACAACAACAACAACAACACAACAACAACAACAACAACAACAACAACAACAACAACAACAACAAAATGAATAGTTTCAGTTGGGCGCTCGCTGGCCAAGCGTGCGCCCAGCGCTAATTTCCTGCGCTTCCCTTGACTCTAGGGACTCCAGTAATTCGCCTGAGCTTTCTCCGGTAGCGCGGTGATTTCTTCGTGTTTTACTCCCAGGGCGTTTCCACTTTGACCTTCAGCGGATCTTGTATCGCCCTTCCACCGTCTCTCCTCTCCATCTCCAAGCGCCCTCCTCCTCTGGTGCGGCTTCAGACAATCTCGTCGCTTTCACAATTATGGGGCTCTTGAGGATGCCCGTAAAAAGCAAGCACGAAAGCAAGCAACAGAGGGAGTCCACAAGCGACTTTTGTTATTTTAATTTGTGTTGCGTTTTGGTAGAAACAAGCTGCTACCGCAACTCGTGTGCTTGAAGAATTTTGTGGTTTAAAACGGTGCAAAAAAGGGCTGTTCAAAGGTGCGGGCCCTCCATGAAAAGGCGCGGCTTTTGGACATTCCACACAGAATCGTGATTCGGTCTCTTTTAGCGAATCCACGGACCCTTAGTCTCCCTGAGAATTTCACGGCGTTTTCTAGTACAATAGTATGGAAACGTGCCCATATTTGGGGGGAAGCTAGTGAACAATACCATAGGTATACACAGTGATAATGATTTTCCTGAAAATACTTTAGCGGGGCATCTGGACAGTGGAGACCTCTTTCTTACCCTGTAAGCTGATCGAAGGCCAACGTTATCAGCAATGTTTTCCTGCAGAGTATTTCTTCCGTTCAGCTGTGTTGGAAGGAAACCACGACCGTTAGCCTCACATCAATACAATAAATAAATAGTACAAAAAGGAGCTAATAAAAGGTACAATAGAACTGTCACAAATATTGGCTTTTTCGTCCGGATTGATCACCGATACGGTCATTTCAACTGAATTGTAGAGACAGTTCGTAGACTTGCTCTTAACTAGGGACATTCAGGCTACGAATGACTCAAGAAAGGCTCAATGCATTTAAAAATGTGTTTGTTTATTTGAAACTATATTGCAGGCTCACATGTGGCCCCAGTAGGAGTGCGGAAGACATATCCAAACAGATAATACAGTACATTAAATGCAGTGTAGTGTAGTGGAATACAATACGATTAAAAACGATGAATCCTGGGTGCCTATTAGGCACTGCCATATTCCGGTACACCAGTATTTCCTGAATATATTTGCGCGCTATTGACTTTGTCGCATGCACCTTCACAGTAGAGTGATTTACCAACCTATGGGGCATAGATACATATAAGCGCAGGTTTGAAGAAGAAAACCACACCACCTCGTTCCCTCCAAAATGTTTCACAGGACCAGACCCCATCTCTTAAAGATAAACTGACGCTTTTTCTTCAAGATTATCTTAAGAAGAGGGTTCGGGTCCTCTGCAGCATTTTGCATTCACCGGGCCGTCCGCAATCTCAGGTATGGGGCGGCTATCCGCACAATGAACACACATATTGGCGCTGTGTACGCGCCACCTCGTCCCCCACATTTCTTTCCACCAAACCCCTTCCCCCCTGATATTCCCTTCTCGTGGTCTAGCTGGGCCGCTCCCCCAGAAAACCTACGAGCCGCCACCCAATGGTCCCTGGTGGCTGCCGAGATTGAAATTCGTTGTGCGCCTCCGCCAAGCCGGTACCGTCGGAGGGCCGCGGAACTCCCCGTTCCTCCGCGGAGTCATAACTCTGCGGGTTGTACTTGAGCTGCCGAATAAAGTGATTGATTGTGGGGTTTAACGCGCCGACGCAACGCAGGCGATGAGGCGCGCCGTAGTGGAGGGCTCCGGATTAATTTTGACCACCTGGGGATCTTTAACGTGCGCCGAAATCTCGTACACACGGGCGTTTTTGCTTTTCGCCTCCATCAGAAAAGCGGCCGCCGCGGCCGGGAATCGAACCCGCGACCTCGTGCTCAGCAGCGCAACGCCTTAGCCACTGAGCCACCGCGGCGGGTAAAACAAGTTCCAGCGCCTCAGACCACTAGGCCACGAGACGGCGCTGTGCCGAATAAAGTTTCCTCTCTCTCTTCTCAAAAAGACTTGGTGGTTCCACAGAATGAACCCTTATTTTGCGGGAGCGTATACGTTATCTAATTTCTGCCAAAATCTTTTATCTCAATGTTTTCTCACTGTTTATGTAATGAATTACCTTACTGTTCGGACAGTTACTTTTCCTACTTTTCAACCCAATTCAAGACAGCCCAGTTACGCGCACTAATCCGCCGTGATAGCTGCCGTACAGACCACATTTCTTGGCGTTTCCCCCAGTTCTTTCGGCGAGGTATGCGCGTCCAAGACGCGTATTTCCGACAGGTACGCTCACGAGTAAAATATTTTCATTTTTACAGCGAAGCTGTTAGCTTTAATTTAGTCCGAAAATGTCTTTAGAACCGCTTGGAAGCAGTTAGAACCTAACATGCGGCAGGCTAATCAGGCATACAGCATAAGGCTTGTCTCTTCGTTAAACAAAATCCAAAACAAGCATCGAAACTGTATTATGGATAACGCACCTGTGAACAGTGGGACCCCCACACTGTGTGTTCCTGGTAAAGATTATGCTTGCATTATATGTTTGAAGGCTAAACAGGACTAGTGTAAAATAAATAGAGCAGTTCTTGCCCAAGACGCTGATCGCATGCATCAGGCTAGGCAGGACCCAATATTTGCCTCCAGAGAAGTCGAGCGCAAGCGACAAGCCCACCTAGACGGCGAAAAACATTTATAACCTTCCCCAATCAGCATTTGTAGTTGTTTCGCAACAGCATCGCTGGACATCGACTTTCACAGGGCGCGATGGCGGGTGACCATTTTTTTTTTAGGTGAATTCTAGTGGTAGAGCTCCAGCAGAAGGAGTGTCGCTCGGTTATGCGCGGTACAAACTTGCATTTTGTCTTCATGGCCCCTTGAAGGTGTCTAAATTTTGCAGGCCATAATACCTTCATAACACTGTGACATGATCCTCCATCCGCTAAAATGGCTCAGAACGAGTCAGTTTTGCCAGGGCAGAGAGAAGCGGCGCATCATCAAGGCACCAAAGAGCGGTATTTATTCCTTTCAAGGTAATGTTCAATATTAGTGTGGAAACTTCCTTATCATCATCGCAGCACCGATGCGATTATCATCATCGGTGCCCCTTCACAACTCGTGGGCAGCTCTAGCTTGAGCTGCTAGCTTGAGCTACGGGTGTGCGTTCAAAGTCGGCGACTGCGATCACATCACTTGCTTCTTGCGTTTCTTCGAGGAACGCAATTGCAGCTCCCTTGTTTAAATGCTGGTACTCTTCGGTGAAATTAGTGACCAAAACGTGAGATTGGCGTTGCTTAAAGTGCGCAATGCCTCTTGCGACGAAGACACCGCGGTCGAGAAGCAACCTTCGATCACTCTCTACGATAGCGTCGATGTCAGAAGCAGCATCCTCACAGTAGACGGCGATCATTAAGCTTGCGCGGGGTGGCAGGGTGATGTGATCGTCGGCGATCCTGACAGCAGCACGGTGATCGGGGTTCGGCTGCGGCGTCGTGGAGTGATTGGAGGAAAATGTTATCGACTTGGTCTGCAGATCAATTATTGCGCCGTTGTCCGTCAAAAAGTCCATTCCGAGAATCACGTCGCGGGAGCAGTTAGGCAGAACGACGAACGCCGCAGGGTACGTTGTGCCGTCTATGGTGACGCGCGATGTGCACGTTCCACTTGGCGTCACGAGGTGGCCTCCTGCTGTGCGTATGTGCGGACCGTCCCATCTGGTCGTAACTTTCTTCAGTTTAGACGCAAATGGTCCGCTCATTACCGAATAGTCAGCTCCCGTGTCTACGAGGGCGACTACGTCAAAGCCGTCGATGGACACCTTGACGTCAGATGCAGTCGTCCTCGAGTTCCGGGTTCGTCGGGGCGTCGTATCTCTGCTTGTACGTGTTGATGGTCGGGCACTGTGCATCGTCGTTGTCGTCGTCTTCTCAACGGACGTCTCGGTCAGGTCGGGTACGCGTCGCGCCGTGTAGCTGTCGTCGTGTTCGGGAGTCTCGTCAGGGTTAGGTCGGGTCGTCGGGATGAGGGCATGTCGTGAATCACTGTCTTCAGCGCGTCCTTGCGTCGTTGGAGGGTTTCTAGTTTTTCGCCGTAGAGCAACTTCACCTCCAGAAGTTGCCGCCTTTAGTTTCCCCCGCGTGGGCTGGGGGACCTTCCACGGGCGAAGTCAGCGTTGCTACGGCGGTTCGGCGATTGGTAGGGGTAGGGCGACGGCGAACGGTTGAAACGCGCTGGGCCACGGCTGGTTTCAGATAGATACTCGTCGATCTCACGTGGTCGTTGGCCAGGGAGAGGGCGAGGTGCGTCGACGGAGAAACCACGCAGTCCGAGTCTCTTGTATGGGCAGCGACGGTAAATATGGTCGGCCTCTCCGCAGTGGTAGCACAGAGGACGGTTATCGGGAGTTCGCCATACGTCCGTCTTCCTCGGCGTCTGGTTTCGGGCTACCGGGGGTCGGGCGGGTGACAGTGGGCGGCGGTACGGCGGGGCCTCTTGACGGCGTGTTGGAGCAGGGCGGGGTCGACGAACAGCCGCGGAGTATGTCATAGCTTGTGGCTCTCGGGGTACCTCGGATGGCGTAGAAGTTCCCAACGCTTGTTGCACTTCTTCTCTAATCACGTCGGTGAGGGAAGCGACTTGGGGCTGCGGCGGCGTTGGGAGAAGTTTCCGCAGCTCCTCTCTCACTATTGCGCGGATAGTCTCGCGTAGGCTGTCGGCCGGGATCCGCGTGCTGCCAAAGTCGTTCGCATTGGCCGCGCCAACAAAGTTGCGGTCATACTGCTTAGCACGCATTTCGAGGGCTTTCTCAATGGTGCTGGCTTCGGTCACGAATTCGGCGACGGTTTTGGGCGGATTTCGGACAAGTCCAGCAAACAGTTCCTCCTTCACTCCGCGCATTAAGAAGCGCAACTTCTTTTCTTCCGTCATTTCGGGGTCCGCGCGGCGAAATAGCTGCTTCATCTCCTCAACGAAGATCACGACACCTTCGTTGGGGTGTTGCGTGCGCGTTTCCAACAAAAGGGCGGCTCTTTCTTTCCGCACGACGGTAGTGAAGGTCTTAGTAAACTCGCTTTTGAACTGAGCCCAGTTTGTCAAGGAGCTCTCGTGGTTCTCGAACCAAGTGCGAGCCGAATCTTCCAAGTAAAAGAAAACGTGCCGGAACGTTTCTGCGTCGTCCCACCTGTTGAATTTCCGGACGCGCTCCAGTTTCTCCAACCATTCTTCTGGGTCTTCGGCGGGGGCTCCTCGGAACGATGGCGGTTCCCGGGGCTGCTGCAGGACGATTGGCGACGTTGTTTCTTGCACCATGGTGTTGGTTGCAGCGTTCCTTTTCTTGGGCCCTTCTGGCATCAAACCGAACTCGGGCGGTAAATCTTGCAGGCGGGGGCTGGCTCTTGTTGGACTGGCTTGGCGGCTTTTCGAGGTTGTAGTGGGCATGAAGGGTGCGTACCCCGCACCTCCACCAGATGTCACGAAGACAAGGACGATGCAGTTGTGTTGAATGAGGAACACGTTTATTGGAGCGAACTTGTGCCCCCCCTAACAACTCAAAAGAATACAGAGGCGGCGAAGCAGCGGTCAACAAAGTGACTTGCACAGGCGAGTGTCGTCGAATCGAATGCCCCGGCGTCCGCACTGCAGGCTTTTTATCTTTTGGCGCGCGTGGTTCTCGAAACGTCGATTCGCATCGAGAACATAGTAGATCCAAGAAGATTATTCTGGGCTGTTCACGTTAGATCGGAATGCTTTCCCTATCACAACAGATAACACATGCGGCACAGAAAGAAAGAATGGAACACGCGCTTCCCTTGGCGCAGAGATAACACAGACCGGCGCAGCCGGGCGGTAAAAGCAAAACACAAATAAACAAACCCAATGTATGGTTCGCGGCAATATTAA
Source organism: Haemaphysalis longicornis (assembly GCA_013339765.2). Lineage (NCBI taxonomy): Eukaryota > Metazoa > Arthropoda > Arachnida > Ixodida > Ixodidae > Haemaphysalis > Haemaphysalis longicornis. Next base: position 64,107,711 of record CM023456.1, read on the forward strand.
CGGCACAGAGGCGCGCATTGAGCGCGGGAGCCCGACCCTTGCACCGCGCGCTGTTCCAACGATTCTACCGAACGTTGCTCCATGTTTAAGTAAACGCTTGCCTTCAAAAAGAAACGGCAAAAAGAGGAAACCCAAAGAGGATGTCCTGCTGGTCCTGCCGTGAAAAAAGGCATTACTGAGTTCTGCAGACGAGCATATGTTGACAAGCCGGCGACAAGTGACGGAGCCGCGGTGACAGGTGCGTCATTGAGAGGAGCGGCATTGCCCAACCAGTACGGGACTTTTCATGAGATGCAAGGTGCCCAGGGAGCGTGTTTTACGTCTTGCTCTTACTGGACGCCGGCACAGGGGATGTGACTGTAGAAGAGGCAGTATTTCTTACTGTAAACAGCGACGGTGTTTCCCACTCGAGAACGTTTGTACTACGGAAACTTGCAGCAGAAGCGGCAGTGGTTACGATGCAGGATGTATTAGCTGTATTAATCAAGCGGACGCACTGCAATTGTGTACAGGTGCAGCTACTGAAGCTTTAAACAGTTAACTAATGGAAGTGAACATGTTTCGTATCTATTTTCTGTAATTGTAATATGTATGCGAACATTTTTTTACTATGCATTGTTGTTAACATATCAGTACTATACACAACTGTCGTGATTATTGTGGTGTAAAATTGCGAACATCCTGTCTAAAACATGATTTTTGAATGGAGCAGTCACTTTGCTATTTGTTTCATTTTGCCTAGCATACTTTCTGCTTCAGTGTTTGTATTGATTACTTTTTTCTGCCAAGCTCTTGAGAATAAAATGATTTTGTGGATTCATGCAATACTAACTTCCTTATTCCGTGAATACATGCCCCACGCCCTCATGTGCATAATTGATTTCCTGCAGGTCTTACCACTAATTCTTCTGTGTTTTTATTCACGCAATGTTTACATTCTCCAGGCTGGCCTTAAAAATATGCAACAAACTGCGTAGCTTGCGTTGTAAGTGTTTCATTTTATGAAAGAATTAGAATTGCGGGGCTATTATTTGCTTCCAATTTTACTGCGTTTATTACGGCGGATGCAGCTTGGCGCGCTCGGCGCCGTGCATGTTTCAGCGAGCGCTGTGGCTCTCCGGTAGAGGTATATAATTTTTTCGTCGTTGTAATCAAAGAATACAAATAAAACTGTTGAAAACGCTAATTTTGGAGCGCGCGAAAGCATCGCACGGACGCGCTCCGCCGTGCAACGCGAACGCTTCGCCCGCCCCCTAGGAAGATTGGTTGACCGCAGCGCCGCCGCTACGGGCGACGTTGCGGGAGTCAAGCGGGGAGCGGCGGCCGCTGCACTGCCCCTTCTAGTACACTGTAGCAATGGCGACGGACTACGCTTGCACATTGTTGCCAGACAACAATTTACATTCTGCCAATGACCGCTATATAAGACGAGGGGTGACTTTTGTGCGGATTTTTTTGGAAAAAAACTCGACCTATATTCCGGTTTATACGGTAGCTGTCCTGTTCGTGCGAAAACTTCGGATATAATTGTATGTACGTGATCCTGGGCCTATGGAGTGTAAGCCTATGAGTATCGCTGTATGTGAAACATTATCAAAGGCTTTAGTTAAATCTAATGCTAGTATGGCGGCATTGTGATGTTGATGCTGTGGCGTGATTATGTTGTGGGACAGTTGAAGAAGAATGACCTGTGTGGATAGTTTAGGTTGGAAACAAATAATTGTATGAGGAAGGAGTTGTTTGTGCTGTAAATGCTTGACGAGTCTGTTATGTATAATGTGCTCCATGAGCTTTCCGAGGCAGGAGGTGAGAGAGGCCAGTCGGAGATGTTTAAGCGTGAGTGGTTTTCCTGATTTGGGGATAAATGTGACTTTTGCGTGTTTCCAGGATTGAGGTAAAGTGCCTTGAGTCCAATGGTGATTAAAGAAGTTCGTGATGGCTGTTATAGAGTTATCATCTAGATTACTTAGCGTCCTGTTGGTAATCCGATCTATACCCGGTGCAGAGTTAGGTATAGCTTTAAGGATAGCTCCCCTAACCTCTGCCTCGGAAACCTCTTTATCTAGTTCAGGGTTGTCTGGGCCGACGTAGATTGGAAGTGTATCATGGGTGCCTTTGGGAAAGTAGGTGTCTACGATCTCGTTGAGTAGTGTTGCATCAGGGACTTTATAATTTTGAATGGTGTGAGTAAGCCTGTGATTCTGCTCCGCTTTGGAGCGGTTGGGAGTTATTAGATGCTTCAGTAAATGCCAGGTGTGCTTCATACTCAGTTTTCCCTGCATCTGGTTGCAAATTTCGTCCTATTGAGCTTGTGCAAGGTATGTTGCATGTTCTTGTATTTGTTTTTCCAATTCGGCGAATTTTCGCTTGAGGTTACGATTGTGTTTATTGCCTCTCCACCGCTTACGAATGCTTTTTTGTGCCTCCCATAAATGTAGTAGATGTGAGTCTGTATTGTCAGCGGGGATTGTGGGTCTAATGTTTTTGTGACCAATTATGTGTCTTGTACAAGTTGAGTGGTCCAGCTTTGTAGATCTATAAGGTCTGAGCTGTTGTGGGAGCCCTGCTTGGCGAGGCGCTGTTTCCTGAATTCATCCCAGTCTATGAGCCGTGTTTGCGTAGGTAGCCTTTAATTGGGTGCTTGAGTTCAAGATCGGTTTGAACAATAAAGTGGTCACTGCCGAGGTTAAGGTCTGTTACAGTCCATTGCGATTTCTTTATGTGTATAGTGAATGTAAGGTCTGGTGTAGAGTCTCGTTGTATGCTGTTTCCTATCCTGGTGGGCGTGTTCGGTTCGTTCTCGAGTGTAAGGTGACGTATTTGTGCTTGATCCCAAAGGTCCTGCCCTTTCCTCGTATTATGGAGGTATCCCCAAGCCGTGTGTGGCGCATTAAAATCTCCAACTATGACTAGGCTAAGCAGTCCAGCTTCCTTACGGGCAAGTGAGAAAAGTACGTTAAATCTATTATATTTGGCCCTAGGCTTACTGTAGATATTAAGCAGGAAAAGTTTGGTTTGATTTTGTTTTGTGGGTAAAATCGTGTTGAAATCGTGAGGGATATCGATGGAGTCAAATTGAGTCCTGCTGGCAGGAATGTTTCGCTGTATCAGTATCGCCGTGATTGGATTCTGTTCTGCTTGTTATGCTTATATCCCGGAAGTTTTTCAGATTTTCCAACTTCTTGTAGAGCGATATGAGGTGGGGTTATCGACATTTTGAATATACTGTTGTAGGACAGCTTTCTTCTGTGAGAAGCCCCGGCTATTCTACTGCCGGGTGATTTTATTCCTGGAATTATTGATATGTTGCTGGGCGGAATCAAGGGATGTCGACATCTGTAATATCTACCACCCGCGCGTTTGTCGCTGCTATGCTGGTGATTAGCCGTTAGATATTGTTGTGCAATTGTGCTCTAATTGCGTCTACAATGGCCTGCATGGTGGTTAGGTTTACTAGGAGGATTTGGTGTAACTGAGTGTATTCAGTATTTTGTTCCACTAGAATCTGCTCGATTTTTTCGACACGCTGTTCCAAAATAGGGGGAGTGGATCCTTGTTCCTGGAGATTCGGCGTGCATGGTGCCTTGCGTTTTGGGGGATTATGGGAAGCTGCTTGGTCAGAATCAAGCGCGATCACTGCGCCTTTTATCGGTGGGCCTGGAAACCTGCTCCTTCCACTTCGTACGCGAGACATTCCGCATACGGACGAAAATGCTTGACCTACAATAATTGCTCCGCTGTTAAAATGTGACAATTTTATCCAAACGCTTTTTTTGCATCTACGTAACTTTTTATTTTGAGCACCAATTATCGGTGGCTGGCCTGCAGCACACATTTCTTCTTCTCACATACGCTACATTTGCGCTTTTCCCAAGACAAAGTAACTTTTCACTTTACCTGCAGTCCTGTTTGTTGGTCACGAACTCTTTCGTACTGTTGCGCGAAGCATTCAGACTTCTCTAGAAATTTTTCCCGAGTAGCGTTTGTCCACAATGGTCGACCCTCCGCGTCGTGGAGGCTTCCTTCAAGAATAATGAAAAAAAAAAAAACAATGGTCACTATTGCACCGCTGCTGCTGTCTGGGCGCGTAGATGCGATGCACATTTTCCAGGTGTCCGCTCAGCGCCCCCTTGGCGTTGATTAAACCGACAGCCAAATTACATAAAATACCTAGGCACAATCTTTAATACACGTGCCCGTTTGGCAGTTATGAGTATCGCGCAAGAAAGCATCCGGTCCAGGAATACGTTATCAGTACAGAGTAAATTGTCTACCTTCCTGGTCAAATCCATGCGTCAGCTCGTGTCCAACCAGACTGCCGAAGGCGCCCATGTTAATAGATCTGCGAGGAAGGAAATCCAAATACTTAATTTTTGAGGCCTTAAATTGTCATGTTTCACGCAGCGCGAGAGATACAGAAAATAATCGTGACATACGCAGAAACGCCCACAGAATCGGTGCGAGCTCCGAAAAAGAAGTGGCGAACCTTGCACTAGTGGTAAAAGGCTGGAGAAGCAGCGTAGCTAGGGGTCGACCTAACGTGTTCCGGTTTTGTTAAGTTTTTCTAGGTTTTACTAGCCTTTGATCAGTTTTTTCAAATCTTGCGATGTCGTGTTAGACTAGGCTAAGTGCTGATCGGTGCGGCCAAGGTTTGCAGGATTTTACAAGGGCGTTCCGGTCGGTGCCCCACACTGACAGTGAATCCCAGGGGGGAAGTATAGCAAGCTCGATTTCCCATCTCCGCTGTTGCTCCAAACATGCACCAGTAGAACAAGCTGCGCAATTTTGTAGCGTGAGATGCACTGGACGAGGTTGGCCAGTTTCACGTGGCTCCTGGAGAGCCGTGCTGCGCATGCGCGAGGAGCACTGAACTCTCAAGGCGCACAGCTGGCGCGCCGGAGCCGCCGCCGCCCGCGACTGGACTCTACTGGACTGGACTGGACTGGACTGGATTGGATTGAATTGGATTGGATAGGATTTGATTGGTTTTGATTGGATTTGATTAGGTTGGACTGGATTGGATTGGGTTGGACTGGAAATAATTTTGGTAGCAGTAAGCATGATGATCAGCTAATCCTAGACAACCATGAAACCTAAGAATAACCAGCTGAACGTTAGCTCACGCCACGTATATCCTGGCATAGCCGAGCTAAGCCACTGTAAATTTTTCAGTTGCGCTGTAGTAGCCCAAGAAAGCCTATCACCTCTAAAAAGGTATAGTAAGGGGTGCGCATACGAACGGGCCCCCTGTGCGCACACTCGAGCAGGAACGAAAGCTGGCTTCACTGTCATAATACCCCATCTGCGGTGGTGCACCCTGTCAGGCGCCGCAGTTTTTTTACTGGAATTTTCGTTCGCTAACGCCACCGGACCAAGCTCGAGTATAAAGAGCTTCACTGTTAAAAGCGAAACAGCAGCGCCGGAGGCGGGCAGGGCGCTGCCATACGTGCCATATACGAGCAGCATCGAGAAGTGGAGGTGTTGTCGGCGGTGGCAAACAGGATGATCCTGGTGATGGTCAGCGAGCAAAACGAGCTCGAGAGGCCTGTTCAACAGGTGGCGGGCGGGGCCACAACGTTCAACAGACAGTTCAACAAGAAATCCACACAAGGTCCAACTAGGCATTTGCCTTGAAGTTCTTACTGTTGTACGTCATTCTTTCTACATGCTCTTTAAGTGTTCCCGACCCGACTCTCCTCAAGACGGTAAGTACGGTCAAAATAATACTACTGGATTACTTTTGTAATTGACTTGTCTTAGTGTAGTTTTTCTGGCTGCGAAAATGCGTCAAGTGACGACAAAAACGCGGAGAAAAGTGTTCGTTTATACATTGGTAGGAAATATAGCACATTGTATAAATAAGAAATTATGTGATGCATATTTACTTCGCCCTTTTTTAACACGAAAGTGTTTTATTCCGGGATACACGAACATTTTGCTGACGTCATATCCATCACGGAAGTGACGCCAGTGCAACGAAGCAAGCGGCCTGTAAAGGGTACACTCCTGCATACAGGGTCTTCTTGCGGGGAAGCAACTTTTAGTTGTTAACATTACGTTATCCTTAGGGTTGTTCGTTCTAGGGTTTTATATTTTAACACGAAAGTGTTTTATGCCGCGATACCCCAAGATTTCACTGACGTCGTATCCGTCACGGAAATGACGCCAGTGCACCTTTGCCGAAGCGCCCCGCCAGCAGGACGTCGCTCGCCAAGCAGACACAGGAGAGCCGCCGACCCGCAAATCATGCTCAGCTGCAGATTTCGCTGCACATTTCACTTTCGTGTTTTATTGATTCCTATGACAGAGGAGAGAGAGAATAAACTTTAATTAATCCAGAAAATGCTTGAGAGAGGCGTCCTATCAACCACAGTTTTTTACACATTTGGGCTGGCAGGCTGACTACGTGAACCTTTTTGTCACTGGCCCATCTGCCACTCAGCAGGACCAAGCCGGCCGTTAATTTTAAGCGCATCCTACAGAAGCCCGGTTTATAGCTGTTCAGCACTAATTCCAAGAGAAAAAATGGTCATCACACACAGTAAAGTTGTAGACAAACTTCTCACCGGTTACGTTCGGTCGGCCGTGAATGCAGACACTTTATTAAGAGTTATTATATTTAAAAAACTGAATTTTCTGGGTTTTAACTAAGGTTAAAGATCTAAGTATTGGCGAGCTTGTTCATTCGCAGTGGCACGCCAATTGCACGCAACAAATGGTAACGTCGCCACCTTGTTACCATAAAAAGAGAAGAAACACGCATTCCAGGGTTACTTCTCTACTTCAGAACTTACCAATCTCCTAGCACTAAAAAAACACCGCTTTGTGTTTTTTTTTAGTGGTAGGTGACGTATTTTTTACAGCCATTAGAATTTTCTAAGCCAAGACAAGATTTTAATCGAGCCAATTGATGGGCCCGCATCTTTACTCTTCTCCTGATCGCCATGCTGGCGGGCGACAGCAGCCACTGTTTTGTATCTAGTAAATAGTTTTGGATAAAACTGCACGCTTGTGACTACCTCTCAGTTCGTATTGCCGCCTTTGGTATATATGTGATGCCTGAGCAAGGTATCAAAATATAATTATACTGTATAATTTTACAATTATAAATATACTGCTCATACGTTTTGGCCCTCGAGTTAATGGGGGGGGGGGGGTCTCAGGGTGAGCTGGAGCGAAGGAGCACCACGGACATTTATATACATTAATGGCATAAACACGTAAGGCTGATTGCTTTGGAAGTTACAGTAAGCACAGCAGACCCGTAGCCATGCCGGAGTGATGTCTAAATGTGCATTACACGCGTTAGAGAAGGCCTTTCCGCTGTCTTGGGGGAGTGCAATAAAATTAGCGCTAACGATGGCACCTTGAAAGAACAACAAGCACAACCTAAAATGACACCTTAAAAGGACAACCAACTGTGAAAGGGTACTGGCCTAGAGGCGCTTGTATACGTCTGACATGGTACCCTTAGCGCTTTTGTCCTTAGCCCGCTCCTGTTGTACTCATTGTCTGTTTGTCACAGGACACAATACCCCCGCCTGGCCATAGTAAAAAAAAATAAAAGATAGATTTCATGCGCATTCGTTACAAGTGTGCCTGCAAGCTTCATTTGGGTCATCTGCTTCAAATAAGTGGATCTACGTCCCTCCAACGCATGTGCACCACACCGTTTTCCCCCGTTGGCGCTCCCCGCCTCTCCTTTCGAGCCGTTGCTGATCACGGAGGCCGTGTACGTACACACTCTAAAACCCCGCGAGGCGAATCACGCCCGAAACCGCCGCCGCCCTCCCCCATTGCGCATGCGTGGTTCGTGTTGATGTCACGTGCCTTCTTACTTTTCAACTGTGCTATGGTTGGTTATACCGCGTTCTCTCGCTTTTATGGAGGCTTCATAGTGTTCCAGGCTCCAGAGTACGCGCACCAATTTCATTTGGTCGACATTACTAATGGTTGCGAACTAAAATTCGCAAACATCTTCGTAGCTGCGGTCGCCGGCTACGACGTATAGGCATCACCATGGGGCGCCTTAGGAAATAATAGATCGGCCCGAAAAGCCCAACGACGGCCCAGAGCTGGTTTCCCCTCTTGCACATAACGGCTGGGCAGATGACTGAGAAAGCTTGCGACCGTATATATTTAAGAACTCCGAGGAAAGAACCAGACGGCTATATTCAAGCAGCACGTCACAGCTGCAGGTAAGAA